>JAPTHA010000007.1:14330351-14351859 GCA_029814585.1 Gymnapogon annona
ATTTGTTAGCTATTTTCTGTGCTTACAAATAAGAAATATTGAAAACTGAATAAAAAGTAATCAAATACAAACTAAAATTTGATATTTCTTTTAGAAGCATTTGCTGTGTTTTGCCAAGGGGGTCTGCGGCCAAGGGCCAAAGGTGTTTGGGGGGTCTTGGCATGGAAAATTTGGGAACCCCTGGTTTAGAGGAGAAATCAATTGATTCAGTTGTGGCTGTTGAGTTTGACCACTAGATGGCAGCACATAGGAGAGTGGTAGAATGGGTGTGGTCTCTGGGCACGTGCACAGTGCACACGTTGGATTCAAGTCAACAGAAATGGACCTCCAGGAAAAAAAGGAAATCATTTAGACCAGGGGTGTCAAACTCATTTTAGCTCAGGGGCCAAAATTCAGCCCAATCTGGTCTGCTGTGGGCCCGACTAGTACAATAATAACCGAATTCCATATCAATGTCAACTCCAAATTGACCTGATATTATGAAAATGTTTACATGTACAAACTGTCCTTTAAAAGTAATTCATTACATTAACAACCTCAACATTATTGAGATAAAATAAGTGTAATTTTAACAGTTTATTATTTTTACATGTACATTACAACTTACAGACCACAGTGGATCACGTGGTAGAAACAGGTGGAAATTCCACCTAATTCTCTTCAGGCATTTCATGTTGTTCATATTTGTTTGGTTTATTTATGTTTTTTTGTGAAACGATACTTTGTTTCAGTACAAAAACAAAAAAATAAAAAAATGACATACAAATATTTACATTTCCACAGAGAAAAAATTGTAGTAGTGAGTATTTATAGGTCATTACGGAACTATTTTTCCAGTCTGTCTGTTGAACTATAATTTTATATAAATATCTTAGAAGCAATTTTTGCATTTCACAAATTCATCCCACGGGCCTGATTGGAATCTTTGACGGGCGGCATGTTTGACACCCCTGCTTTAGACTTTCAAGCCGTATCCAAATGCCTCTGGTGGGGAGTTTTATTCTACTGCATATTCTTCTTACTATGGGGAGATGTGGAAGCAGCAGAAGTGATAACTGTGGGTGTAGTGATGAGAACAATAAGAAAAATGCTGGCATTCTGACCTTTGACCTCACAGCTCATTAAATGTGGCAAGTGCATATTTTAAAAAAACCCACTTCTGCCAAATAAAAGCACAGAAGAAGCAGGCGGAGGGGCATATATTATCATTTGGGCTGATGGATGGTGACAGTGGGTGGACCTGCACCAGCTCTGACATAATCATCTAGAGGCATTTCCTTTCCTTTTTTTTTTCTTTCTTTCCTTTTTTTCTTTTTTTTTTTTGGCTGAAATGTCTTGACTGTGTCACTTTCTATGTCCCATTTCAAAGGTTCTGCAGAGGTCAGGGCTATAAAAAGTCAACAATCGATCTCACACTTTAAACCCAGCGTTACACTATTGAAGGAGGCAGAGTTAACACGTTTGGTTAGAGGTTAACTACTGCATACAGATCTTGGTTTCTTTGAACTGCAGCAGCTTTTGAAATTGTATATTAGTTGACCCTCACTTTCCAGGCGCTCGTTAACCAGCTGTTGCAGTCAAAAAATGTGCGGTTAAGAAATGTCTGCAGGGAGGCATTCACAGCTGTCTGCATGAATACAAGACGGATGTTTCACACTCAACGCAGGGTGAAATGTGCGTGGAAAGTACATCGACACCACAAGCAGACTGACACTAACTTCTTTTTACATCAGTTACTTATACGTACAGATAGGATTAGTGGATGAACAGGTATTGAACATTTTAGATCATGATGAATATTTGGATCTTTTTGTGGGTTAATGTTCATATGATGAAATACTTTGCTGAAAAGTTCACTTTTTCCTCAGTTTTCTCTCTGATGATATAATAACCCTTGAGTTTACTTTGAGCTTCTATGAACATCTACATCAGGGGTGTCAAACATGCGGCCCAGTGGGCCAAATGTGGCCCACCAAGGGTTCCAGTCCGGCCCGTGGGATCAATTTGTGAAAAGCAAAAATTATACTAAGATATTTACAAAAAATATAGTCCACAGTTGCCACAGCGAATCCACTTCGCTTATTTGATTTGGCAGGAGTTTTTTTTACACCGAATGCCCTTCCTGACACAACCCACTGGACACTCTTACCAGGGATTGAACCCAGTATCCCCTATGCACCAGCCCCGTGTCTTACCAACTGAGCTCTCCAGCTGTCGGGACCCCTTTGGGAATGTGAATATTTTCACTTAATTTTCCTTTATTTACATTAAAACATTGAATTTTGCAAAAAACATAAATAACCTGAGCAAATATAAACAACTAGAAATGTCTGAAGAAAAGTAAGTGCAATTTTATTAATTTTCTACCTGTTACTAAATGTTTTGTGTATTTGTAGATGCATTGTGATCTGTCCGTTGTAATATACAAAATGAACAAACTGAGGTATAATATTAACAAAAGTGCACTTAGTTTTCTAAGTGTTTTGAGGTTGTTAATGTTATCCATTGTATTAAAGGACAGTTTGTAGACATAAACATTTTCATCATGACAGTTTGGAGTTGACATTATAGAATTTGTAATTCTGTTATTATTGGTCTGGTTCGGCCCACTTCGGACCAAATGTGGCTGAATTTGTCCCTTGAACTAAAATGAGTTTGACACCCCTGATGTACATGGTCGGTAAATCAAATATAGGAAAATATCTGATTATCACTCAAAAATGCGGAGGAGAATATGTTCATAAATTGTGGCAAATCACTTAAGAAAGGTTAAATGTGGAAAAAAAATTAACAAAAATAATCTTAAAGGTTTTTGTTTGTTTGACATTTAAAACTGTTTTTTTTTTTTTTGGTGCCTGAGTCTTCGTGTCTTTTCTAAACATAAATCCACCACAGGAGTGTAATATGCTTATGACCCATGGAGTAAAGACATACTATTTAATCACACATCACATTGTGTGTTGTTGTTGGCAATAGCCTGATAGTTTTCCGCCTGCGTGCTCCTAACAAGGTGCAATATTTCTACACTCCCTCTCGTTGTGAGCTGGCGACGTGTTGACATGACTTTAAATAGGCCGGGGTGATTTCCTCAGAGGAAAGTCTGCTCTAGATCGCTGCTCTTTGGTCCAACAGAAGTTGGTCGCATCAGCCGCAAAAGCACTGACCTAATGGCCTTCAGTTTGACACATTTTTGCACAGGCATCTCCACTGGGACATGTCTGGAAGTATCAAAACATTCATTTTTAACGAGTTTTTTTTTCTTTTCTTTTCCTCCTTAAATGTCTGTCAGTGTTGATTTCCAGTACAGGGCTGTGGTGTGAGTCTGACCCAGGACGTGCAGAGGTAAAAGAATCTGCACACTGAGTGTGTCTACAGACACACACACAGTGAATCTGGCAACGAAATGTCGTTGATTGGCAACTGATAAGACCAAATAAATATGAAAAATACAAAAGTGCAATATTGTTGAAGTGAATCCAACGCCATGAGTGGCTGCAGTACAAAGGTGACAACACATACAGTCAATATAAATGAGGAAATAAAAAAGAAATAGGAATAAGAATAATAGGAATCCTGATGTAGTTTATAGTTTTCATCTTTTGTCCTTTTCTTCTCTTTCTCTTTGTTCTTTCTTTTCCTTTCATTTCCTGGTGGGTGGTTGTTGCTCTGTTTCACTGTTTTCTGTCTAGATTTATACAAGTATTAACCGTCTTACAAACGATTGTGATCTTTAACCTTCTATAAGAAGTACTATGTGCTACAATTCAATTGTCATTTCATTCAATTGTCATTCAGTTGTCATTTCATTGTCAATGAATTGAATACATATGATGAAAAATAAGTGATGACATAAGTTTGTCCTCTTTCAGATCCACCTCAGGCCACTATATGTGGTTGTTTATGTACCAGTTGACTCCTGCTCTGTGAGGACACACTCTTTCTCCTATTGAACATTTCAGTCCAAGAAAGGCTGAAGTGTGAAAGTTATAAGTTCTACTGTAATTAAAAATGTTGAGTGAAAATGCCCCATTACAATATTTTGGTGGTGGTCAGTGATGGGCTTATGGCAGGATGTAGGTGGATGAGCATCAGCACGACTGCGGAGGATGACCTGAGGGTCTCACCTGTGGGCGTGACACTGGTGGACCCATGGTGGGTGAAGGCAAAGCAGAAGCATATATTTATAGTCATTTTGTATGACTTTCAGTGACATGGGAGGATACCGTGATTTTTGAGGGTCCAATTAATCCTTTCTGTCATGTCGGGCTGTGGGTGGTGGTCTGACACGGTGTCTATTCCAGGCTCAGGCAGTCGGTGATGACCCATCTGGTGAGGGTTTACTAGGTGAGTATTTTTGACATCGGTGGCAGCAGTGGCTTTTCTGACACCCTGCAGCTGTAATTATCCGTAAAAAAAAAAAAGATAAATGATATTCGGTACTTTTCATTTGGGACCCATCAAGTCCACCCCCCCATGCATCCAACACAGCATGACCCAGAAACTTAGAGGTGGTGTGTGGAGTATTGATGTTCCACTCTGTCAACAGCAGAGGGAAGTCATGCAACAGAACACACTGAGGACTAAGTCTACACTAGTATCCACAGACTGTATCACTCACTGATTAATGTGTACTGAGTGCACACACCTCAGTGAGGAAGTTTTCCTCTTCAAACAAAAACTCACTACTTTTAATGTCTGGAAGTGACGGCACTTTCAGTGCACTGTCAGAAAAATACATTCCCCTGACCCTTGGTCTTTGGAAGAACTGTTAAACCGACTCCATACCAATCGGAGGGTCTGGTTAGAACAGCTTTATATGTTAGGTCCCTTGAGAAAACTTTTGTTTTGAGTTGGTTGTATATAAACTTTGATTTGATTTTTGCTCCTCCTCATCTGCCATGTGCTAAATTGAATCCATTCCATTGCAATAAAACACTGTATGTCACATTGTTACTACTGTGACTGTCTTTCCCAGATTGGCTAATATTGTATCAGTTTTAGAATAGAATAGAATAGAATAGAATAGAATAGAAGAATAGAAGTACTTTATTGATCCCAGAGCTGGGAAATTTGTTTGTAACAGTAGCATCGTAAAATACAATAAAATACAATACACTATAATACAATATATGCAAGTAATATAAACAGTAAGGTGCACAGGTATGTTTGTAGTTGTGACCGGTTTGATATCATGTGTGTTTATTGTACAGTGTTATTGCCGCTGGGAGGAAGGACCTCATATATCTCTCTGTACGACAGCGGAGCTGTAGGAGTCTTTTGGAGAAAGAGCTCCGCTGTCTGTCCAGTGTGGGGTGGAGAGTTTTAGGAGTTTAAGGGTGTCAATGAAGAATAAAAAAGTTTTGTCAATGTTTGTTGTTACCATTTTTAGCACCCAGTGCATAGATTATGGCTACTCCGAAGGGCTGCGAAGTGAGGGTGACCACATGCGTACCTGTGACACTTGGTTGGATATCCCTCCTATCAGGAACCGCTGGGATGCTTTAGGTTGGCCAGGTTTGGTAACAAGTTAATCTGTCAATCTTTACCAGTGTGACAGGCAGGAAAAGTGAATTATGGAGGAAATTTTTTAGAAGAATGGGAAAAATAGTCAATATTGATGTAAGGTAAATGAGGCAATAATTCATGCATTTTCAGTGCCTTTAGATCTTATATGTGTTTTGGAACTAAATACTTTACTGGATTACAAAGATGAACGATATTCAGACCATCCCATACCAGACCATATTCATTGGGATCAATGGACGTTTGGTCTGCAGACGGCCTTCAAAAGTAAGACACATTACTCACATTTCGCCTTGTTGGAAAACACCTTTTTGTGTACGTGGTGATGCTTGTTGCACTTCAGAATTTGGAAATATGACCTTGTTAGTTTTCATTTGATGTGATCGACATACGGAGGTGCATTATTGAGGAAGTGGACATAGTAGGTGTTCATTCTGGCTGAAATTAACCTTTGTGTTGTTTGGGACGATTATAAATGATTTCTTTCGGGTCGCCACAGCAAATCCAAGTCGCATATTTGATTTGGCAGGAGTTTTTACGTCAGATGGCCTTCCTGACACAACCCATGCTCAACCCCGGAATCAAACCCGGGTCCCCAAATGCACCAGCCCAGTGCAGCCGGGGATTAGGGATGGTTGTAAAAAAAAAGATTATACATCAATAGAGACAGAGACAGAAGCAGGTGGTTTGGGTGAAATATCCATCTTTCAACCTTTGTGTGGAGATGGTTTAGAGTTAGAGAGGGGAGCAGTGACCCCACAGCAGACAAAAATGGTTGTTTAGCTCTTGTAAGATCAACTAAATAGATATATAAAGTATATAGCCAAAACCAAACACTTTTCTCTCAAATAACTAACAACACCTAAGAAGGCTGATCGTAACCCTAAATTAAAGAACACAAAACTTTCACATCATCACTTTATTAAATTCCTGTGGGAAAATGTCTCCTTAAGTCACAAAATAGGGAAAACTTTAAAATAAAGTTTGTAACCATCTAGTCTATTATAGCTCTGCAGGGAGATGGCGCCCTCTGGTGGTTTGGAGGGCCAATCACAACTCTGATCAAGTCTTTCTGTTTGTTGTGCGTTGTCTGCTGGCCAGGAGAATGAACAGCAGCCTTCTAGATTATAGTTATTGCCTCAATTGTTTTCCCTTAAGTATTTCAGAGATCAGTTTGTGTACTGCTGTCACCCAGAGACAGTGAAGATGTGCAGTGAAGCTTTTATTCAACTCCAATAACATCACACTCATTACTTCCAAAACTACACCTTTATTCTGGAATTTTCTTCATGTAGAAATACTTTATACACATTTACATTTATCATTTGACACAAACTAGTGTAAGTTCTCAAAACAAACTATAAACACTTCATAACTCCAGCATATTATCAAATAAATCTAATTTACACTTCTAATAGCAGGAGGTTTAGTCACTATTACTATGGATGCTTTATTGAGAACACATTACAGGACAACTTCAGGTTTTCAATATTTAAAAAGGTGAAAAATGATGCCATAAATACATAAACAACAAGCCTGTCCCCATGAGTAGCTACAAAACAAGTAAAAAAAAAATGAATATGTGAGATATGTAAATCCCTTTAGATGTTCAGCCACTGTGCATTCAAAGTCTTGTTTCTCAAACAATAGAGATCCAGGTCAGTGTGCAGTGGAAACGTCCAGTACCAACAGCCTGTGTTCATCCAGAAAGCTCTCTGTGCTGGAGCTTTGCCACCTCACCCTGATACCGGCTGCGCTGAGGGACTCACTGGCTGCCCGGGAGGGGGGGTTGGGGGTCCTATTCATACTCTGGCTTAAATTAGGCCTTCACACCCTGTCTAAAAATAACAGAGAGCTAAAAAGACATAATGTGTGCTCACATGCACATTGACGGTGTGGAGTGTGAAGAAACTGTTGATATGGGAATTTGTATGTGTGTTACACTGTACAGGTGGACGCTGATGTGGGTCTCAGTACATTGCATCCTCATATATGTCCGTCCGCAGGCAGAACAGGATTCCTCCACCCAGCATGAAGATGGTGGCGCCCCAGCTGAGTCCGTAGCCCCAGTTAAACTCGTGATAGGTCTGCAGAATTGTGCCATCGATGAACTTAATCGGGTAGAGGACGAGAGCGCAGGCCTGCAGAACCACTAGAACAAACCAGAAACATGTTACATTTCAAATGGGTGTTTATTGACGGGGTGATGGTTAGAAAATGATTGAACAACCAGTGATAAAATGTAGCTGCAATAAAACGCCACAACGAAACTGACAACTGAACCAAAAATCAGATTTTTCTCCCCCCTGTGAACTTGCACTGTAGTCATAATACTGCACTATTTATAGGTGACATAGGCTCGTCAACATACATAATACTGTGATATCCTATTTCTAAGAACACTATATAGGTTTTTCATATATGCTATAAATGCAAAAAAAACACACACAAATTATACATTGCGCTTAAACCCTCCCGTGATTAGAAAACAGTTTGATTATCCACCCTTAACCATTTGACTTGTTCACTCCAATATTTTTACTGAAATTTTACATATAACACTAATTGTATTGCCTCCTTCTGTCTTTAGGTTTGAAACATTTATACTGTTGAACTTTTCAACAGAATAGTCCAGTGAGTCTAGTATTAACACAGTGCATCTTTAAGAACATTTGGTTACAACTGTAATCACAAATACTAGGCTTATATACAGTATATTAGAGCAGAGGGGAGTAAACCACAATACAGTACAATTAATACAATTAACAGAAAATATACGTATTTATCCTCATTGCACTTTGTTCATGACATGGATATAATACTACAATTATTTTTTTAAATCCTCAAACACTAGCCTCTTGGGCCACTTGACTTTCAGTACTGCGATTTTAATGCGTCACATTACCTTATGTGTCATAGTTTTCCTTCTCACGCTACTGAACTATAAGACATGTTACAGATGAAGATGACTCTTTTTCTGCTTTCAGTAAAACCATTTATAGATGTCACATCCCTTTAGGTTATTACTTAGGGAAGAAAAATTACTATTTTCCAAGTGGCCTATCTTTCTTCCTGACAGTTAACAGCTTTTAATGTTTCTCTGCATTTCCCCTCCATGAAGTACAGGAAATTTGAAACAATTCCCAACAATAACCATTATTATTTTGACCTCGACTTCTTACAGAGGGAATTTAATGAATGCTTTCATCAGTGTGAATCATTTCACCAACGCGTACAGAAGCCCGAGGTCCCAGCGGTAAATGAGTTGACGTCAGAGTGACTGTACGAACACGTGTGTGTGTGTGTGTGTGTGTGTGTGAGATCAAAGATGAAATGCTCGGCCCCTACATGTGCTTAAGTTTCTCTTCCTGCGTGTTAGGTGACTCTTGAGGAAGGGACTTTGTATGACGTACAGCTCCACCTTTCCTTCCTACAGGACGAGGCAGTGGGTGTACAGGGGGAACAACGGCAGCCCAGGAATGTGACGGTGTTGATGGAGCCCAGACTGAGCAGCGCTGGCTGCTGAGGTCATATTTCTGGACAGAAAATAAATACCACACAGTCCCGGTCCTGCCAAGGGGCATTTAACAGAGTCCACCTCTCTGCTGAGGACCGTGAGCCTGTAAGGAGGCCTTATTCTGGCAGAGGCTCTTTCAGCAATTACACACAGGAAAGGATAACAACATTCCCACATTGGGCAGTAAATGACTAACAGTCACCGTGCACACACTGGTCCTTTGTGACTGATGCCTTCACCATATAGAACAAGACAAAAACGTATTCAAAGAAAGTGCATGCCATTTCCACAATGTTCTATTATATATACAAACTTTAGAAAACTAACATGTATTTGACATGTCATCATGTAAATACACAAGAAACAAGATAAAAAAATTCTCATCTTTTCTCATGAGGATGAGCTCAGATGGCTTGTTTTAGCAATCAAGAAAACAACCCCCCCCACGCTTTAAGTTTAGTCTCGTTTTTAATGTGGTGTAAAACTGCAGGAGGAGGAAAGTTATGTGTCATGAATTGAAGTTATGTCTACCTCTTACATAATCTATTTACATTTATAAATCTGCGGAACTGGCACTAGTTGAGTCGTGGTGAGTGGTTAGTATTTCATCACTGCTGTTTAAGTCAACGCGGGCAGTGAGTCATTTATTACAATGCCAGTAAAGTTTATGGAACAATGAGTCTTCACGGCTAAAAATAAGTCTTTACTTTTGATTATATGTTGTACAGATACATCCACCCTTGCAAGTGTCAAAATCTGCACTCCTCGAAAGGAGCTTCTAAAAAAAACAGGCATGAGAAGTAGTACTTTAAGAATGAGACAATGATGGCTGAGGATCCTGTGGTCTCTTTTTTTTTTTTTTCCCCCTCAGTGACTTCACTTCGTTTGGGAAGTCTGCAAATTCTGTGGCTGCTTTTTCTTGGCTTGAGAAACAGCAGCTCGGCCAGTCTCCCCACCACAGAAAAAGTGAGCTCAACCAACAAGTCTGGTTGAGCTGCGCTGTTCCCTCCGCACCCTATTTAATGTGAGCACTGGAACAAAAAAAAAAAAAAAATCCTCTCTATATGGAAATTGTTGTGGTTGTGGTCAATGCACACGCTATGTACTGTCGTTCAGTTTCCAGATGTGCCTGAGTAAAAAGTGGAACCCAAAACAAACTTCAGAGGTTGGAACATAGGGAGAGAACTTGACGAGGTGGAAAAGAACACACTCTTTATGAAGAGAGGGAATGGAAACCAAAGACGTACCTGCAGTGAAGAGGAACACGGCCACGGTGCGGTAGTGTCGTCTCTGTGTCCCGTTGCAAACAGAAATGAGGGCCACCAGAAAGGCCACCAGGGTTGCCACGGCGCCAGTCACCAGCAACACCAGGGTGGCAATCTGCCAGTCTGCAGGACACACACACACAAGCACTTGTCAGAAGGAAGGGAGCATCTCAATGAAGGACATGGAGCACTGTGCACAAAACACAAAAACATGAAACAAAAGCTAATCTTCCAGTGAAGTGATGCGGTGGCGGTGGAGGGGTGGGGGGGTGGAGTCAGGCCTGAGTGAGACACGACATGGCTTTAACTCAGAGCCAACAGTTGGAACAAGATTTAGTTTTGCAATAGTTTTGCATGCAATGACTTGATAGAATGTTTGGTTTTCATTAGTAGTCACTATATTTGATCATATTGTGTTTAAAGTGGAATTGTTTGGTAGTACTGTATTTTCCGGACTATAAGTGGCGCCGAAGTTTAAGTTGCACCAGTCAAAAAATGCATAATAAAGAAGAAAGTAAAACAAGTAAAAGTCGCGCTGGACTGTAAGTCACATTTTTGGGGGAAATTTATTTTACAAAATCAGAGACCAAGAATACACAATTAATCTTAAAAGAAGAAAGGTTTAATAACAACAATAGGTGTACGGTATGCTAATGTAACACAGGGATGCTTATTCAGCTACAACAAGCATAGACAACCACCTGAATATGTGTCTGGTATGTTAACGTAACACATTAACAATCTGATAACTATAGCATAAAGAACATATGCAGTATGTTCTTTACTGCATATGCAGTATATATAAAGAACATACTGCATATGTTCTCTATACAGAACATACTGCAGCATGTTCTGCATGTTCTGGAGTGAGTTAGTGTTCTAACTCCAGAACACTAAATACATTCAATTCTTCATCCTCAGTGTTGCTTCTGAACAACTCCGCTAACTCCAGAGGTAGACGAGGCGCTGCTTCCTCTTCTGTGTGGCTATCATCAGTTCCAGTTCCAATGATTCTGGCCTTTCCAAATCTGAAGAGGATGGTTTTAGTTGTCACGTAAGTCCAATCCTGTCTCGATCCATCCAATAACTTACAGGACAGTTGCATGACACATCCTCCCAGTTGCCATGGCGCTGTCCTCCTCATCCATCATCCACTGCTCCCAACTCTTTATTTAATAGAGTGAACCTCGATACCACTCCCAACAAGACGACGCATTCGCATTAGATGCCTGTTAAAGACATTGAATTGCGAATTGAGGTAACTTTACCCATTGGCATGTTCAACCACACTCTAGAAAAACACCGCCATTGTTCCCGACTTCATTGATATTTAATGCATCTCTATCAAACTATGCAGCGTGCGGTTCACTTCTCCTCTGGAGCTCTTTTATCCTTCAGGCTTCACTGGCTTAAGGCGGTTTTTCCTTCCATCGCACGTCACTCAGCCTCTTCAGTAATGTCTCGCCTTTTTTTTCGCAGTGTTTCGTTGGTAAACCCTCGGTGCCGTCTGGCCATGCCTATGTGTGTGTGTTTAGTTCCAGTGGTTTTCAAGCAGCACAATCATTCTATTTGTTTTCAACACGCTGCAGCTGCTCCTGACGGAAAAGTGAAAGACATCAACACTACTACATCTGGGCCAATGGCTTTAGTCCTCGGAAAACAAGGTTGCAAAAATGCCACATTTCAAGGGTTCCCTGAAAATGGACTTGAACAGAGAGGAGAGTGAAAGCAGGAAAAAGGCCCGGGATGAGGACGTCTCATCCTCTGTAACTGTGCCGTGTGCTCATGCTTTGATGTGTCAGCGTCGGTGTAAAGCCAAACCCCCAAAGACTCAGCTCTAAAAGAGAATTTGCATTGATGAAGCTCAGGGAACAATGCTGACTGGGTGTGTCTCCCGATTCATTTGTCTGCATGACGGCAAGTAAAACATTCAACCCGCCGGCAACATCTGAACTCTATTGCATTCAGTCTGTGCGAGGCGGACGCCATATTCTGCAGGAAATACATCTTTTTTCTGCCATCTTTAGTCCATTATGTGGTTGTAATTTTGGTTTAGACTCCAAGAATTCCTTTGTGCGTAGGAGGGTTCTAGTATCTCAAAGTCATTTCCCTGAGGATATTAGTGCCGGAGGCGTAGGCGACGGCTTTTAATTCGGGTTGCATCCCTCACATTTTTTCGTGTATTGAACTCTGCCTGATTAGGTCACAACAAAAATGAAGTGAAAGTCAAGACTGCTGGGATAGGTATGAGAATATGTGCATAATAAATCTGCATTGCCTTTTGGTGAACTGGCCCTTTAACCTCAACACACCCCTCCACTGTTGCTTTAATGAAGGGCTGCAGACCCTCAAATCCAGAGGTCCCGCCTCCTATTCACCAGCACATTCCACAACATTAGCCTGTCGCACCGAGGCCCCGTTTACACCCAATGTCACTTATACACCATATTTTATACACAACATGCAACCTGCTAAAACAATTCATCTCCAAATGTGACAAATATGAAGGTTGTGTTTTATTTTTCAGTCGAGAGCCACAACTGTAATTTACTTAAAGGGAAAAGTTTTAAAATTGGTCGCTATGAAAAACTAATAAAGGTGTATCTAACCATTCCCTTGTTAGTAAACTAACTTGAGCCATTTTTGAGCGAAAAATGTGATAAAAGTTGAAGTGCTGTCGTCATTTTCATCACTGGACACAACTCTGAATGAAAAGAACGGAGACTAAACTATGCTTGAGACTAAACCGTGACCTTCTTTTGATTCCAGGCAGATCTTTACTGCAACTACTGACAACACAAACCATACAGAAATGATTTGTGCAGTGTTTCTTAACCTGGGTTCGATCGAACCCTAGGGGTTCGGTGAGTCGGTCTCAGGGATTCGGTGGAGCCTCCGCCACAGAGGTCAAGACACACCCGACTCATCGTGTCAATTCGTGATGACACGCTCCACTTGGCCATCACTGGCTGCAGATGATCGCGTTACATTGCTTGGCCAATCAGTGCTGGGGGGAATTTAGAGCGCTCAGTATTCAACGTGTGACTGTCGTGGTATTGTGTCGTGTGATTTCTTTCTTAATATTTCAATCTATACTATGTCGAGCTGAAAAAGGAAGTGGTCGCACAAATATGTTCAACATGGATGGATGGATGTATCAGGGAACGTGATGGGAGTCAGGGTCCTATCTGCATGATTTGCAATGCCCAGTTGACTTCATGCACTGTGTTGGTTTTGTTCTTTGAACAAGGTGATGTTCATGCACGGTTCATTTTGTGCACCAGTAAAAAAACATATACCCATGTCTTGAGTTTAAAAAAAATCATATTTCATTTTTCACTAAAGAAGGGTTCGGTGAATGTACTTATGAAACTGGTGGGGTTCGGTATCTCCAACAAGGTAGCAAAACACACAAAGACGCAACTTTAATTTGAAAAACCTATCAGTTTTTGGTTGAAGGTAAACTTAATGATACGATGCATAATACAGATTTGTGTAAACTCTGAGTGTTATTCAAAGTGACACAGTCTGCATCGACTACATATGACCCACTAAATGTAGAATAATAATAATAATTCAGTGGTTCTATTCACCAGTAAAAGTAAAATGTGCCTAAGAGTTCTACATCTTCTTAACAAATCAACTATTGAATTTACAAAACATGACTAATACAGCGAACAAGTCAAACAAATGCTCCAGTCACCAGCTTGCACATGAGCAAAATTCCTCTAAATCTACTAAATAAAAGCCGATTTGCCCTCCTCCAGTGGGGGTTGGGGAAGGGGTGTGTGTGTGTGTGTCTGTGGGCATACACATTCCTTTCATGTGGCTCCTCGTCTTGACAATAGACAACCTGGTGGGCCCGGCCTGGTGAGGTGCACAATGGGAAGATGCTCAATGCGTCTCATCAAACCCACAGAAAAAGCCTTCTGGTGTGTGGAGCGTATTAACACTTTACACACCACCAGGCATGGATGGTCCTGTTGTTGTGAGTTATACTGCAGCGCACGATAGAGTTAAGTTAAGCTAAAGGTGTCAAAACCTTAAATCCCCTTTAAAATAAGCCTGAAGTAGTTTCATATCGATGGTTTGTGTTAATTGACTCTAATTTCAGTTTTAATACAACCTCTATTACTCTTTTATACACAAAACTCCTATAAATTGACCCCACTACCGGTTCATTCATCTCCCCTTTCCTCATGAATGAGACCTTCCTGTCAGATGTGAATGTTTTGTCATTTTTACAGCACGTCACTGCTCTGGTATGGATGAGGGAAATCTATCAGCATGAGTAACCTCACTGGACCCATTAGAAACACACAACTAAAACAAACCCACTGATGGAGATGATGAATACACTGGGCTGCTTTACAGAATACCACAAATATCCCCCTTTGTGTGTGTGTGTGTGTGTGTGTGAGGGCATTGGATGAGCAGCCTCTCTGCCGTGCTAATAACAGACCATGTAAACAAGCCGCTGATAACATGGACGTTGAAAACCAGTTTATCTGAACCAGAAATGACCCACCTGAGGGTCCTGTTTGGGCCAAAACTGGACCCAGAACAGTCGAGGGCGTCACTGAGTCGTGACCACTTGCTTTTGATCATAACATTAAATATAGATTTAATTTCCAGATGCTTGTTATTGAATGTGTATGTTCTAATGCATATCTGTAAATGATCCGCTGAGACATAATATTGTTCGGTCTTTTTTTTTTTTTTTTTAATAAATCGGGTTGTTCAAGTTATTCGCATTTTCATAATGTAATTTAGATTTTTTGCAGTACAAAGACAAAGACTTGCAGTTATCATTTATAGGTTATTATTCCACAATTCTACCAACTTGAGATTGAGGAATTGGGCTGTATGTGTTATTGTATCAGAGGGATTTAATGGTGATATTGTGTCCTTAAAACTTTATGGATATTTGAAATACTGATCATTTTTTGCCTGTTACTTTGGATCAACTACACACACACACACACACACACACAGAGAGAGAGAGAGAGAGTCCTCCGGGATGAATCAAATACATATTCTCAATGTGGACCCTGAACCAAACTGAGTTCCACACCCTGTGTCTAAATGGCATTCAAACAGTACGGATGCAGTGAGTTGATTTTGCTTTTTAGACTTTTATTCTCCCCTCTTTGCTGAGGTAAAAATAACCGGACCGTGGCCTCCATGATGTGGCATCGGTGCGTGTTGTTTGTCCTTCCCTGCTTTTAAACTTTTTCTGTCTTGATTAAATCTGTTTGTAGCTCCACAAAAACAGGTCTTAAAGTTGGACCCGCTTCAGCAAACACGAGGCGCGAACACGAACACGAGCACGGCGACTCCTACCAGATGTGAGCGTGGAGAAGCAGTTCCACTGGGGCTCCTCCGTGGGGCTGCGCGCCTCCGACTGCGTGCACGACTGCCACAGGGACAGAGCGAAGTGTTCGGCGGTGACCCACGCAGGACTGAGCAGAGACACCAGGTCCAGACACAGCGCCAGGAACACGCACAGCAGCGCGATCAGCTTGAAGGGCCGGAACACGTACACCTCGTTCACAGACATGTTGTCCACGGCCACTGGCTCCAAAAGTGAGAGGAAGAAGCAAGAAACTCAGGGTCCGTGTGTGTCCTCTCCCACCATAGCACACACACACACACACACACACACACACACCAACCTGCGAGGCGCAGGACAGCGGGAGAAGGTGCCGCCTCTGCCGCCTCTGATTGGCTACAAACACATCGACCCCCGGTGTCCGTAGGCTGCTTTATATTCACTCACAATAATCATCTGCTTTACCGGTATATTTACTCACAATAATCATCTGCTTTATATTTACTCACAATAATCATCTGCTTTATAAATACTCACAATTATCATCTGCTTTATGTTTACTCACAATAATGATCTGCTCTACTCAAAATTATCATCTGCTCTATCTTTAATCACAATGATGACCTGCTTTATATTTACTCACAATTATCATCTGCTCTATGTTTAATCACAATTATCATCTACTCTATATTTACTCACAATAATCATCTGCTTTACCGGTATATTTACTCACAATAATCATCTGCTTTATGTTTACTCACCATAATGATCTGCTTTATATTTGCTCACAATTATCATCTGCTCTATGTTTAATCACAATTATCATCTACTCTATATTTGCTCACAACAATGATCTGCTTTATATTTACTCAAAATTATCATCTGCTCTATGTTTAATCACAATTATCATCTACTCTATATTTACTCACAATAATAATCTGCTTTACCGGTATATCTACTCACAATAATCATCTGCTTTATGTTTCCTCACAATTATCATGTGCTTTATTCACCCACAATAATGATCTGCTTTATATTTACTCACAATAAACGTCTGCTTTATATTTACTCACAATCGTCTGCTTTATATTCACTCACAATAATCGTCTGCTTTATATTCACTCACAATTATCTGATTTATGTTTACTCACAATAATGATCTGCTTTATATTTACTCACAATGATCATCTCTTTTGTAATCATGTACAACAACCATATAATTATTGTACACAGAGGTGGACCTTTGTCCATCCTGGTCTGTTTCCTCACGGGTCAACGAGAATATTACTGTCAAAACAACAGGGACTTATAAATAAAGAACATGGCATAATTAAATGTATCGAGACACTGACGAATAGTGTTTATTTAGACATCTTAATTGTTAAGACGTCTAAATAAACACTTATAAAAGACATACTTGCGTATTTTTGGTCAAGGACGAGATGAACGGAAACAGCAACTTGCCGGGTCCAATCCTTGTTTGTAATAACATTATACAGTACATTAGTAATTTTTTTTAATCAAAGTAGTCTTAAAGGGGTTGCATAGCAACGTGTAAACAAAAGGGTGACAACGTAAACAAAATGGCCACGTTGTACATTGGTGTCAAATGTAAAAAATAACACACGGCAGCTGAGAGGTTGTTCAACTGAAAATGTCAATACACACACACACACACACACACACACACACACACACACACGCACGCATGCACGCACGCAGAGAGAGAGAGAGAGAGACGGATAATTATCATTATTATGATTATTTACCGGTTCCTACTAGTTAACTGCATAGACAGTATTTCCAGCCTGTGATTGGCTACTTGATCATGCAGCATCATCAAGTAGCCAATCAGAGGCAAGAAAGGCAGCGCAGACCATTCCCTACTATCCTGTGTTTCGGACATTCGTTGGCGGAAGACTTTGACTACCCACTATTGGTTTTCAAAATAAAAGCACAATGTAACGGACGTAAACGTCTACCTGATCGCTAACGGTCAAAGTAAATGCACACTACTGTAACATACGGCCCCATCACGAACACAAATAAAAACACGTGTATAAATTCATAGATTGATTAATGTGAATGTGAATAAAAAGGGACAATATAAAAATAACTGTTGATGCACTGATGCATTAATCCATTTATCGTTTAGGCTTAGTTATTGACTACTGTGGTAGTCACTCATCATTAAAATAAAGAAAGGGTGGGGTTCACTGCTTTATAAGCTCAACTATCATACAATAGATAACCTCTCATAAAGAAAATGTCATAATTTATGAATCCACACTGATAATGTAGCAGCACGTCAAGTCAGGTAGGATTCTGACAGATGATGCTAATTTTTTTTTACATTTTGAACAGACAAGGACCCGAATAAATGCATAGTTTGACTTCATCGTTAATCTAATAACAAATAACTTTTCAATCTGCACAGTTTTTTTTATTTGCATTTATGTTTGTTTAGAAAAATGTCTTCAAAAACAAAATGTATCAGGTCCAGGGCTTTTATTTTGAAAACTGAGGGAATAAGATAACTAGACTTGTAAATATTTAGTGGCAAGGGTTTCTTCTGTCGTCATCTGTACTTGTAGAAAAAAGGTTTGGACGACTGAGAGCCTTCACAAGCAACTTGTAAATGTTGTTAACACAGAAAGTGCATAAAAAGGAGGAAGTTAAACAAAAGTGATCAGTGTAGTTCATTTAGTGTAGCGTATTTTATGAAAGGAATTGAAAGGATTGAAAGGAATGGATCAATGGTTCAAGTTTTCCGACATAATAGAGGTGTGATTTCTATTTGTGGTAAATTAGAATGAGCATTATTTTTTTTCTGTGGCTTCACTTCTGCTGGTTATCAGATAGTACAGCAGGAAAAATGGTTGAACTTAAATGATATCTTGATTAAAAGAGTTATATAAATGTCATCGTAACACTTAAGAAAGTATAGGTTTAATCGTCATTTGGAAACATGTATGTCACGAGAACATATAAACACAAACTTTATCACTGGATGAACCACGCGGTGAGATGAAGTTTGGAATAAATGTTGTACTGAGGTATTGATCCAGCAGGTGGCAGACGTGTAACATTTCTATAATCCTCACACTTTCTGCTCCCAGAATACGACTATTAATAATATCAGATTACACTGTACACACTGGAAATAGGAACTTGCACATTATAAAGATATGCACATGTAATGCCTTGATAAAATGAATGTGACAGATGAACATTTAAATGTCCTTTCATGCTGTTAATCCTGCTTCTTCACAGTGGTTGTGTGGGTTGACCTCACTGATACATTCACCTCTTTTGGGAAATAAACCTTTGATCACTGTTCACACATGTGTTCAGTTTAATATCTCCTATGAACAGCTGCAAAAAAAATGAATAAATCCCCCAAAATGAAACGACACGTATAAAATCAAAGTGGACTTCACTACAGTGCACTGTATTTTAATGTTTTCATGCCTCATTCATTTGGTATGTCAATGAACTCTATGAAGAGGGAATTACTTCATGTGTGTCCATAACTATTCTGTACTTTATCAGAACTGCACAAGTGCTCAGCTGGACACATGATTTTTCTAACTGAACAAATGAAGTTTCTATGATTAACATGAATCGAAGTTGTCCAGTGCGTCCCATAGATGCTCCATTATACTGTTGTCAGCTGGGGCATAATATAGGTAAAAGTACTCTTTTACTTTTTTGCGCTCAAACAAAGCCAAAAATCTTTGAGTTTTTACAAATGCATAGGTCACTCTTCTGTTTTTATGTTTTTTATTTTTTTACTGGTCTGGCTCACTTGTGATCATATGTGGCCCCCAGACTTAAACTGAATTTGACACCCCTGCCATAGATGCTTAGCTGCACTGAGTTGAGGCGGTCCATCCTTACACCACTGTTGGTAAATGCTAATCATTGTAGACCAAGAACTCCTCAGAACAACTGTCACGTGTTCCTCACAGTTTGGTTCTTGTCCAGGTCACTCCAGATGTTCACAGCTGCTGTACACTGTCAATGTTCACTTGCTGCCTGATCTCGCTCACTGAAATGTGACACTGGGACACAAGAGTCAACATTATTACCACTTCACCTGTCGGACCTCTAGTCTTTAAAATGCTCCTCACTGTACGAACGTGGATAAAAGTCCATCTGAGCTATCTCTGTGGAGTCTTCCTCCCACAGTTCTGTGGCGTGTACATGAACAGGTTGACTGGTCGCTATTAACCGCCTGCAGGTGTGAAAATGACAGCGTGAAAATGAGGTAATCCAGCTTTCTTTGGCGACGTTTCCGCCTTCATTCATTGATCCACGCGGCCTTATTTCCCATGAGCACAATATGAACTCCTTTCATGTCTTACATCATCACTTTGAATGCACCAAAGGGATGGCCATTAATGCCACGCCCTCACATGTTGGTCACAGAAAGTGGGACAGCGTCTTTCGAGGAGACACACTGCTGCACCTCCAGCATCGACCCGGGCTGTGGTTGTCTGTCCTACATCCACCACAGAAGAAGATCAAAGCTCCAAATAAACACAGGCTTCCAACCATCAATATGCTGTGAAAGAATACAGAATCCGCTCATATTTGTTGTTCACCTGCAGCATGCACATGGTCTGCCCCTGTGAGACGTGGTTGTTGACGTGCTTCGTGTTCGCACGTTTATGGTCGACTGATTCATTGACCAACTGTCTCAAACGCAAATACGTCAAGAATGTTCTCACAAAGGTTTATCAGCCTTAGAATTGTACTAAAAAACAACAACAACAACAACAAAGAAATTCATAATCTGTCATTTATTTTCGTGACAAAATTTCCAAGATGTTGAATATAGATGTTTGAGTGACAGAAGCATTTAGGAAACCAGAGAGAAAGGAGGATAAGTGGCACAGACCTCCAGCCGGATATGAAGCTCAGGGCGCTGCTATTCATAGTCATCAAATTAACCCTGTACACCACAGGAATGACTGTCAGTGGATATAGTTTTCTATGTTGTTGCAGTGTCTAGTTTGTCATAATTGTGTGATTTCTTTATTGGTTAAAATTATGCCTGTATTTTTGCCATTTTTCCTTTTGGTGGAGCTGTAAACCCCCTAAAGGTTTTTTTTGTATTTTTTAATATATATATGTATTTTTTAGGGGGGGTGGGGGAGGGTGCTTCCTGACCCTCCTGAGGAATGTATGAATAAATAGAACAAGGAGAATAAATGTAATGTTGACAGAACACGCAGTACACGTGTTGATAGTGTTACTGGTCTTGGGCTGCGTGTGCACCACCTCTGTTGTCTTCTTGCTCAGTTTCCTTGAATTCCACCCCTATTATTTTGCTGCACAGATTAGAGGTTTTCAGCCTGTGTGACATGAGAGTTTCAGACTAATGCCACCCTTCTCAGTCCTCATGGTGCTGCCAAACCGCCAGCAGGGCATTCGAGTAGGGGGGATCTGGTATTAGGCCTATCTATGGACAGTGTGTTGCTCATTTCCCTTAAATGCCCCTCCTCCCCAACTGAACCGGCACATCGCCCTGTCATCCTCCTCCAAAAGCCCCTCATTAGAAAATCTGCCGAGCAGACAAAGCTACTTGAGACGGCACACGGGTGACTCCCCACATGGAGGTTTGAAAAAGCATTCGTACAGAAAACCAGGTCATGTTTTAGTTTTTGCGTGCAAGACACCAACATACAAACCTCCTGTCCAATGTCAGCTGTCACAGTCTGAGTAATGTCCAGCATTAGGGAAATGACTACAGACTGGAAATACTTGAGATTTTTATTTGCAGACATGTTTTTCTATCTATCTATCTATCTATCTATCTATCTATCTATCTATCTATCTATCTATCTATCTATCTATCTATCTATC
>JAPTHA010000007.1:14365294-14380882 GCA_029814585.1 Gymnapogon annona
CCCCAATTTTTTTTACCCATCTAAAAACTTGTATTTTAAGCCGCTGCTCTGCCATGTGCACACGCCGATCCTATATAAATCTTCAGAATAGTGGAATAAAAGTTTTTTTCCCCCCATTTTCTTCTGTTTCTGTGATTTAACACCTCAGCTTGTAATCTGGGGGTTTACCTTTCAGATAAAGGTAGATGAGCTTTGGTGAAGATGAGTGAAGAGTCCTAATGTGGTGCTGGTTTGTCAGGAGTGTAGTCAGGGGTGTTGTGTGGGAGGCTCAGACAGAACCAGCCAAAAATATCAATGATAGCCGATAATGACTGCAGCACTGCTTTAATGCTCAGGGTTTGAAGTGAGGAGGCAGCATGTGCTTTTACAGTGAAGGAAACCTGATAACACACCGGCTAGTCTATTGATCTGTGTGTGTGACAAGTGTGATCATAATGGCATATAGGCTGTGATAGTATTCACTGTCAAATCTGAGCATATATACATATATAAAAGGCCAGTACGTCCACTTCTCCTCATGCTGGAGAATGAGCCGGCTGCTCCTCCAACCACAGCAGCAGCGGTGGTGGTGATGTCACTGTGAAGGCAGACACCCTGTTGGAGACAATGGACTGTCCTAGTTGATGCTCCGCTGGGGAAGGGTCACAGTCAGCTCTGCCCATTAGTGCAGCAGATGGGCTCGAAACCTGGCCTTTGTCAGCTGAGGAGCACATTAAGTCCCTCCCCTGTCAGAGTAAACCCCAGTCAGCAACATGGCCAGGGGTTAACAGGGGGATGGAAGGCCGACCGACCACATGGATGGGTGGCGGCAGTGTAGGCTTCCTGCTATTTTAATGCCCATTTGAGTATTTGTGGTCATCTGTGTACTGCTTAGCATGTAGGCCATTGGCACAGATGGAAACGAAAAACAAAAGTTGGTGTCTCATTCATTATTTTTGCGTGGAGCTTTTATGACGTTAAATGTTCATATAAAACCATAGAGGTGAAGATTGAACTTTAAAAGCATCAGGTTAAAAGCGGTTAACTATACATATTCTCCTGCCTGTTATGTCTTTTATGTTATAAATCTCCTTTCACATACAAAACCAGAGCTGACGTATTCAATTCAGATTTTTTTTTTTACCAACGCTATTTTATCTTGACTTAAGAACTATTAGAGACTCTAACTGTAATCCTTTTCATTAAGAATTCCCAAAGAGTATTATAAAATGTGATGCCAAGTGACACAAAATAAGATGTAATGTTTCAACATTCAATCACATTAATCTAGGAATTGTTTGCTTTACAAAAGTGAAAGAAAATGGTGAATGGTGGTGAAATGTTTGACACAGGTCTGTACGACCCCTGAAATGTCTTGTTTAGTCCTTAACCTAAATATATTCAATTTCCTGGACAGAGAAGAAAGGAAGATGGAGGATACTCTTAAATGAGACACTTGTATGGGAAAAATGTAACTTTTTTTCCCCTTAAATCTTTCTAAATCAAATTATTGTCAACATATGAAAACATGCTAAATATGAATACGCCAGTTGCAGTGTGAACTCAGTGACCCCACTAACAACCCTGGAGACTTTTCATCATGTCCAGTATAGCAACAACTCTTGATGCCATGACATATATGTGATGAAATGTGAATGTAGAGGAGGCCAGTTATTGACAGAGAATATGGAGATTATGTCTGTGGAGCAGTGTTTTAAGGTAGTGCACAAAAACTTCCTGTTCTGTTCGGCTGCTTGAATTGAATAAGGTTAAGAAGGAATGTTTTCAAATGTAGCAAATTTCATATCTTTGGAATAAAATTTCCTTCAAATGACACACGCTCTTATTCATTTTAAATGTAAGTCGCTCAACTTAATGTGGAGGAAGAAGTCACTTACTCTTGACTCCTTGTCTTCATAGACTCTCCGGAGCTGGTCACCACCACCACCACCACACATCTCCCACAACCATCACAACTTCCTGTCACCATGGAGCTAGACTTTGGACACTTTGACGAGCGGGACAAGGCCACCCGTACTCCCCGGGGTGGGCGCATGAATGGACTCCCCAGCCCCACCCACAGCGCCCACTGCAGCTTCTACCGCACGCGCACTCTGCAGGCCCTCACCAATGAGAAGAAGGCCAAAAAGGTGCGCTTCTACCGCAACGGAGACCGCTACTTTAAGGGCATCGTGTACGCCGTGGCCAATGACCGGTTTCGCACCTTTGACTCTCTGCTGGCCGACCTCACACGCTCACTGTCTGACCACATCAACCTGCCGCAGGGCGTCCGCTTCATCTTCACCATCGACGGCTTACGCAAGATCTCAACCTTGGATGAGCTGGAGGAAGGTGAGAGTAACATTAGTCATTTGAAGACGAGCTGCAGCACTGAGGTTTATTTATTTGAGGACTTTACAAACAACCAGGTTCAACATCTGCACTTACAAATCATGTCCTGTGACTGGGAAGATGTTGCAGTGAAGTGAAACCTTTCCAGTCCTCTGAGATGAGAAGTATTATCTGTTGAGTCTAGATGTCTGTAATCTGTTCTTGTGATGTATCAACCATTAATCTGAAGGGTTAGCATTGGGCTTTGGAACGCACCATTTACACGGTCTGCTTCTTGAATCACAAAGAAAATCTACCACTGGGAAAATAAAAAAAAAAAAAAATGAAATGAGGAACTGTTAATGATATGCCTATGTTTCACAGGTTCCAACCTTTGTGTTCTTCACACATTTCTAAACAGCATCACGCTTCAGAAATACTTCATGGTTTTGCTCCTAAAAGGTTCCTCAAACATACTAATGAAGCAGAAAATGGTTTAATGTTGATTTTGGTGGAACTCGTTGTCTAGGACAGCAGTAAATACATCTGTGCATTACTCACTGAAGGATTAATGGTTCAGTCATAGTGTGAGTTGGTGTATATATAGTTGGTAGTTGTTTATTTTTTACTAACAAACCTCCTCAGCAGCGTCTATGAAACTGCCTCTTGTGTTTCTTCAGCTGCTGTTGAGAAAAAAAGCAAAACACATTCAGCAGGTCTGGTACTTTACAACATGACATTTCATATTTCATTCTGTTCGGGGGAAGTCATATTTCAGTGCCGTCTGTACAGGAACAAAAAGCTCATATATGGAGGTTAAGTTTTTAAGCCTTCTATGAATCCCGGTCACTCCTTTTTCAAATAATCCATTGTTTTGTATGAATAGTGATAGGAGTGAATTAAAACGTGTAGTATTGAGAACTGATTGATTCCATTTACTAACCCTTCTAATGGCGTCTGAAAATGGGACATGCTTTTGCCCTGGGTGAAGCAAGAAGATGAACTTAATTTGTTCAAAAATGAAATGATCATCTCCTACTTGAGCTGCTGAGGAAAAATAGTGAACCCGGTGCAGATGTGCATGTGAACTGTGCACATGTGTGAGCTGGGTGCACTCAAGTAGGGGTGGCACAGTTCACAGTGTGTGGTGGGTGGGGGGGGGTTCATTGTGCTTCCTCTTGTGGGGTGTAATTAATTGCTCAATCTCCCTTGCAGTGTGTAATCCTGTTTTGTCTTTGTCTTTGCTATAATTTCTCTGCATTCGGCCTAATTGTTGCCTTCTGATTTCCCATTTGCCAAAATTTCTTTCCACCTCCCTCTCCTTACTGCCTTTTGTCTGCACCTCACTCTGCCTCTCTGTCTGAGCAAACTCAGCACAATCTGCTGTAAATACCAGACGATGATTTAGACAATTTAAAGATAGATTGGTGGTTGTAGATTGGCAGCGCAGGCGAGGACTGGTCTAGCCCCTCACAACAGTTTCCCCGAGTGAAGAACGCTAATGAACGTGGTGTACTTGAACTGGTAGTCCTCCGAGCTGAATATGTTCCCAGTATATTATTAAAAGATTTGAACCCCTTAGAGTCTGAATCCCAAAGAAATATGTTACTGTGAATACCTTCAGAGACTTCATCTTGTACAAGAGTTAAGGGGCTTATCAAGACCTGGTTTAATGTCTTTTGGTTTTTACATGCACTAAATCTTTGCCGCAAACTTAAATATTTAGTGCAAAAAGTGAATTTAAAAACTCACATAAGGTACACGTTGAAAGAATGTCCCTAAGATAAGAATGTCTGAATTGGAAAATGCTATATCCAGTAATGAACATGATGTTTCAGATGACTCTGTTTCAGTGTAATGACTAAATACAGTAAATGCTGATTTTGGGTGTGTTGAATATCACAGAAGGTACAGTTTCCGTCTACAAGTGGACTTTGTATGAATTTAACCCATCAGTAGTTGTTCTTTAGGTTCAATAATCTTCCTATTTGGCTGTGATGTTTGATTAATGGTACATGAAATCCAAGAAGTCAAATAATTTCCCCCACTGGTCTCTGTCTCCTAATTTAAGTTCCTGGGTGTTTGAATATTTCTCAGAAAGCACCTCTGGGATTCTCAAGTGTCCGAGTTGAAAAGCTCGGAGTGTAACAACACACTAACCCAATTTTAATCTGCCCTCTCAGGGGAAAGCTATGTTTGTGCATCAGAGAACTTCTACAAGAAGGTCGACTACACAAAGAACGTCAACCCCAACTGGTCCGTGAACGTTAAGGCCTCGGCAAGTCAGAAGAACATGCAGTCCTTGGCCGCCAAGGCCGCCAGTGAGCCCAGGGAAAGCAACAAGGACTTTGTTCGACCCAAACTGGTGACGGTGATGCGCAGTGGTGTGAAACCACGCAAAGCCGTACGCATTCTGCTCAATAAGAAGACGGCGCACTCCTTCGAACAGGTTCTTACCGACATCACAGAGGCCATTAAACTAGAAAGCGGCGTGGTGAAGAGGATCTACACACTGGACGGCAAGCAGGTAGAGTCTACAGTTGACTCATGTCACCCGTTCATTCACACATGAAGAACAGAATATGTACTTGGAACCCAGTAGAAACACACACACACATATTCAAAACGCGTGTAATTAAATATCTAAGAAAATCTAAAATTCCAATGGATCAACCTGTCGTGTCAGTCGATACCAAGCAGCATTTGTTAAATATGATAAAGAAGCCTCTCTTACATAGAGGCAGTTCAGTGGAGTGTGTGAGCACGGCTACACAATAGGAAAATTAGTGGTTTAGAGTCGGGTCAGTTATTCTTTCATAGATCCACCCACACCCAGGCTCATATCGTCCAGATCAAAGAAAACAGGAAACAGAATTATTTGCTTGGGTATGTAAAACGTTTAGCGGCTCCATTTAACTCCATTGACTTAGAAATAGACGCAGAAAGAACGTGGACAAAATGCCATTGTGTGTTGGCGTCCTCGCTCCGTGGTGGTGCAGCAGGTTCATGAGAACTATGATCATCCATGAGAACCACCTCTGCACACAATGACCCTCTTTGTTTGCGTCTATTCTGACTTTGAGAGCTTCAGGTCCTCCTGTCTTGTGGTTCAGGTCATGGGGTTCTGTTTATTAGCCTTTGTGTGAAGTTACTTTTTAGGCCACTTTTTTTTTTTTTTTTTTTGAGTCCATCGACCTTTTGAAAAGCTCAGTCTTTACACACTCGGTCCTGGGAAGCTCTGTCTTCTGCTGAGGTTCGTGAACAAAGGACCAAGCCCTGTACTGTTGTGTTTGGACATTTGGTCCTCTATTGTTATTAGGGATGCACATACATGTTCTAGTTAAATCCTGAGAATATGGATCTTGACGTGCACTAGAGGTGAGACAACATATCAATACGATTACATTACCACTTGCAATATATCATCAATACACTGGCGCCAGATATTGATATTTTTGTTAAGCCCATAGCATACATCTATATGGGAGTTTTTTTTTAATGTTTATACACGTATTCGGTATTGTTTTTTCAATTCAGTATGTAAAACCACAATCAATGGAGTAGTGTGTGTGTATATTTGTGTGTGTGTGGGTATATAAAATTGGCGGTTTTTGTTTTCTACTACAATAATTTTTGTTTTCTGTCATTATCATGAGCATTTTTCAGTAATAACTTATGTTGTTCTGGTCCGAGATCCTAGTTATCAGACAATAATGATACAAATATAGGACAGTAAAAGTTATGGCCTTTCCTATTTGAGAGGCTACATTTTCGTGATTTGGATTTGTTCTATATCTTCCCGTGCCCCATTTCTACAGGCGTGTAAAAATCTAAAAAAAAACTTCATTCATTCTGAACATGACTTGTCTCTAAAAGCCCAAATCCAGATCTGACTCTAACGTGTAAAAGTGTAAACTATAGATATGTTTATGTGAAAGAGCCACAAGGTAAGGGTACAGTGTCCTGGATAACCTTGACTACTCTCTGGTGATCAGTTACAGCATCCTCTTGACTTTTTTTAGCCAAACAGAATTCAGGGCACAGGAATCCCCTGTGGAGAGCCAGTGGAGAAATGAGCTCTTTCCACTAGTTTGCAGTGAGCAGTAAAGTCTCGAATTTTAATTAGACACGTATTCGATGCAGCAAAGTATGAGATTGAAGCTAATACATATTAATAGTAAAGATCACAGGTATTTAATCCCTGATTAATGTTTTAAAATGACCACTGCTCTGAATGCATTGGACAGAAGGTTTGGCACCAGTCCCATGCAGACTATCAAGTATTTTAATGTTTATTTTCTAAGTGTTGTGGATAATTCTACCTGCATTCAGTCTTATAGTCTGCATGCACTAGAAGATGATTGCACTCAGATACAGAGATGTAAAATGCGTGTATGCTGACTTAATTTGCTTGCTTTCCGTGTGTCAAAAATGGCACTATTCAATACAAAATGATGGAGCTGGTTTTTGGGCTCCACTCAAAAGACAATTGAAACATATTGTCAGTTCAGGTTAAAGTAAATTAAGCTCTTTGTTGTGACGTGTGCATGGTGGCATGACAGATGTAGGCAAAAAAATCCAGAAGGAGGCTATTTTTGGTTCTACCATACATTTCCTGTGAAGTCTCCTCAACAATAATGCATTTAGTTGAAAAGACCAGGAAACAGGGAAATGTAATCAAATGATCTATGGGCCAATCTGGCTTTAACTTGCTGTAAAAGTCACTCCCTGGGGATTTTCATTATTGTCTGAACACATGGGCTAAGTTAAAAGGGGATCATGTTTAATTCATACCCATGCTTTAGTGAAGCTGTCAGAGGTGCACCAGTGTGTGGGGGGGGGGCACCCACCTGGAGGGGTCTGCAAAGGTCTATCGGATGCACCGTCTTTCACTTTGATCAGAAGAGGTTAACGCAAGCATAAGGGAATGAAACAGAAGTGTTGCAGCTGTGCGATCCATTAAGAAAAACCTGCACATCTGTAAAGCTTCAGTGGCAAATTCTCAATAATCTCTCAGAATCGGTGTCAGTTCTGCCTTTGTTCAATCTGGAAAATGAAGGATGACGTGGCTTTCCCCCTCGTCACACCTGTCATCGAAATAGAACTGTGCATTTGAAGCTATTGTAACTCAATTAGCAGAAGCAGGGGCGGAGGAGATGTGGAAGCGTGTGTGGACATGAAGGTGGGCATCTGTTCATCAGTCCCGTCTTTGATATGGTTAAATGTTGGCTGATCCGCATGTGGACACCTTTCCCTGGATTATTTTTTCCAGATGGAGTGGGGACCGTGTCCTGCTGGGCATCTTTAGGTGTTCTATGGCTTTTCCTCTGTATTAATAAGACACCGGAATCACGTGGTTGTCGGCGTAGGGGAGGGGCAGTGATATGATAGATGGGGGGGATTTGATTTTAATGCTTTCTCCGAGGGGTGCAATCTGACAGCCTCTGGTCTCCTACAGAAGCCCTTTAAGATGTTCAAGGGCTGTATGGAAGATGGTCATCTTTTTTGTCATTTTTACAATTTTTTTTTAACAGATGTGTGTTTGTTTCAGCTGTGGTTCGATCTGGTTACTTTGTCATACATTTTTAATAACGATAGGTTACCACAAGAGGATTTTAATGGACGCTTCGTGGTGATTACTAAATCCCAACCGATTGATTCTGTTGTCATCACTGAAGATTATGACCGATGATCTGAAAATTTGTTTCCTATTGATCTCTGACATGTGGCAGGGATTTCCCAGTTTCATTGCATCGCAGAGCACAGAAATGTGAGAGACGCCGTGCACATTATTGCGGTGTCTTTGTGTGCAGAGGCTCACTGCAGCTGCTCTGTGGTGGAGGTGATATGGTAGAAGCAATATTGATGCAGTGCCCGCCCCTCCCTGACTCTGCACCGATCCTTCTCTTCCCATTCCATTGCGATAGCTGCTGGGACTGGTTGCTAGGAGACCACATCCTAGGCACAAAGAGAGCCCAGCTGGTGTGGACTGGTCTGTCAGATACCACATCCTGTAGTGGGTGTGAGAGTTTACTATCTATGCAAGCATTTGTTTTAAAAATCACATGTCATGTTTTCTGTATATATTTAACCTGTGTGTGTATTTTAACATCAGGTGTGATTGGGTCTGATAATGATCTGTGGCACGTGTAAATATTAAGATCACAAAGACTGCTCGTATTGCGTGTTATAGATGTAATAAAGATTGCTTGTGATTCGTTGTTGTTCCGTTTCCCCCAGCGCTGCGTAGATTCCAAAGACAGCCCGCCGTCCTGTCTCTATTAGTATTGTGAACAAAATCACTCCCATTTTCCCCTCAAACGCTGGCACTTTTCACTTCAGTCGGGAAGGGTGGGGCCGGTGGATTCAGGAGTCATTTTCCATCCTTAAAGCAAATTAGGATCATTTTGTAGCGGCTGATGGGGAGTAATTATTCCTTGTGGCTTTCAAAAACACTGTCTGATTTGCCCTCATTGCTTCTAAAGACTACATTAAATCCCAGAGTTTAATTAATCGCTGGCAGACATTTTGTGTTCATTCCTTTTGATAGGTGTCTGCATAGGAGAGGAGTTATGATTTGCATCAGAGATTCTCTGCTGGTTCTTTGGAATTGCTTATTGAGAAGGTCTTTGTCTCATTGATGCCAAATCTAATTGTCATTTAAGGCGTGTTATCAAAGGAGCACTCTGATATTGTGGTGTTTGTTCCGGGTACTTAAAGGGTTTAACGGCTGATTATTATTCGCAGGGGTTTTCATTTGTATTTCTTTTTAAACAAAAAAGAAAGTAGAAAATACAAAAATTGTCAACAAATGGTAAAGGAAAAGGAGAAGTGGATGCTGCGGGCGTGCTTCAGGCACAAGGTCACATTGTAATTGTCAAAGAACAAAAGGGTTCGAGTTTGTTTTAAATATTAATAAGTCACAGTGTGAGAAAAATGATTCCCTCAGTGAGAGATGGATCCAGGCATGGGTTTAGGTCTCCTTAACGGTACAAATTCATCCAGTAGTGGGGAAGAAAAGCCTGCTTCTCTGGGCTTTATCAGCGCTCTTGTAGACTGCCTGCTCTTTGCCATGCTGCAGAAGCAGTTGTCATGGCAATAAGCTCCGCTGTGATGGATTCAGTTTGTGACAATGGTTGTAATACGCTGAGTGTGCTCTTTACATTGAGTCAAACCTGGCTCCTCGGTGCTCTTCGCCGCAGCCACATTTCAGTCCCTCACGCATTCCCACATGCACGCCCACACACTGGGAAAACGGAGGCAGACGAAAGGGGCGTGGCCCACTCAATGCATCTTAAGCAGCCGTGGAACCCACGCCCCCGTACAGTCTATTCCTGCAGCGAAACCACATCAACAAGTGAGCACAACCCGGGTGGCGGGCGGGTGAGGGGGGGGTCGGGGTTACAGTTTAATAATGCTGAGGTCACATCAGTCAGCCAAAGGGAAAAGCCTGCTTCCTCCAGGTTTGGGAAGGGTGAGGTTAAGGCAACATCAGGCACCAGCTGGTCCCCATGACTGCACAAATATTGCTGCCCCTACTGAGTCATCTGTGCTCCGACTGCATCCAGACCACCAACTGACGCCGCGCACTGGGGTCACGGATGGGTCAACACAGCAGCAGGTGACTCAGACATCCACCATAGACATCCGCCACAGTTCTAAGTATCGTCTCGGTCATATTCTCTGCAGCCACTCTGACCTGATCCTCAATACAGTGGAGGTGTGAGTCCTCTAGTATTGTGTTCTCTCTAAGAAAGGCTCAGTACAACCAGAGGCACTCAGTTGAACGTTGCACCGGAGTACGTTCCACTCACCAGAGGACTCGTATTGATCAGGTCCATGTGCCTGCAGTGGGAAGATTTTGTGTAGGAGTTCCTCTCAGGCGTACAAAGCAGGGGCTATTGGCCATCTTTCAGCCTTTATCTTTTTTTATACTTCCATTTTTGTTTTGTGTGTGGTTCAGTAATGCTGCAACTACACAAAACCATGTTCAGTTAAAAGCCTGGAATGGAATGTTTGTTCAGTGGAAGATTTTCATTTTTTTTTTTAATACGGTTTTTTTTTTTTTTTTTTCTACAAAGGATAAGTAAAATTTTATTTTACACCCTTTCTATACACAGTGTTACTGAAAGTTGTGTACGCTTCCACTTGGTGGAAGTCGCATTTATTGTTAAAAATATACACAAGGACATCCTTTATAGCTGTTTGAGTTATTTTACATTTTTCAGAGCTCAACGCATCAGAGTAATCATGTACAGTCGATTCTAGAGATGGGGTATTTGCTGAATCATTAATTCTGAGTGTTCATCAGAAGGCAGAGATAAGATGCACCACCCGGGCAGAAGGAAATTAAAACTGTGTAATGCCACGTTGAAAGGCTTTGCTTCTGCACAAAGATCATTAAGGCGACTGTGCAGAGTCTGAGATAAGACGGACCTCAAGAGTCACGGGTCCTTTTTTCACTCCTGCTCTGACTGTGCTGCCAAATGGATGAGGTGAAGTGAAGACGGACCAGCTGCCTGGAGAAGACAAAAGACTCATGAGCTTTGTTTGGAAGAGGACGTTCCTGCTGCTTCGCACAAAAGCTGTTGCCAACTGGAACTGTTGTTCATTAAAGGCTGAAATGTAAAATGTGTTTCATAGACCAGACTATTAAAATAAAGTAAAATACATTGCATTGATATGTCACCAAGAGTTTTTGGCACTTTCACGAAATGTGTGTATACACAAAATCATTAGACTGAAATCTTCGGGGTCAAGTAACAACCTAATTTATGTTTTTGTGTGTAATCCGACCTCTCTTATAGACGCCATAGATCTTATAACTGATCCATAAAATGTGAAAGACTAGTGTTGACGTCAGCGTCGCCTCCTCGCAACTAGTTTTGCACGGCAGTGATTGAAGCTATTTCATCTCCACAAATAGACACAATAGACATATTAAATCTCTCGTCTCAAATTCGCTATAATAAAGACTTCAGTTTCCATGTGAAATGAATGAAACTTCCATTAGAGGTGCCGACTGGTCAGTGATGGGCTGATGGAACTCTGAATTATTCAGTTGTTGTGGTCGGTGGATCCCAGCGTAGCTGCTGGTGTTGTTGGTGGTTTTGGGGGTCATGTGGTTCTGACAGCTGGTGAGGCAGAGATTAGGGATGGGCTTGGTGGGACAGAGGGTAGGGGGCACTTGGAGTCTGGAAGGAGCCAGTTTCTCCATAAACTCCACTATCGTTTTGCCAGGATATGTATACAGTGTATATAGACATACGTGACACTCAATATTGACTAATGTTGTACATGGAGTAGATGAATGCAGACTATGGGAAAAGTATCAGGGAGTTTGGATGACGTTAACTCTGAGTGGCGTCACGGCGGTCTCCTCCAAGAGACGCGGTGGGTCTGGCTGCTGCCGTGGACTGACCTTTTCAAACTGACAGGTGATGCCTCTTTACTTGTATCTGACGGTTTCCACGCTGGCCTACCCTTTCCTCACCGCAGCTATTTCAAAGCAGCGCTCTGGGTTTGATCTCCTCGTGTAAAAGCAGAGTCGCTTTCTCCAAACACTTCCACCAGCTGTAGACAGATGTAAAACTCACAGATATGGAGTCGAAGTGAGAGGGGAAAAAAATGAATGGTTGTGTGAGCAATGGTTTGAAATAGTCTGGGTAATTATTTGGTGTAATGGTTCATGGGGTGTGTGTGTGTGTGTGTGTGGGGTGGGGGGGGTCAGGAGTCAGGACTGGGGTTGTATAGATAATGTTGGTCTTAAATGAGCCCTGTAGGGAGTAGATTAAAGGGATTTCTTTGGATTCAGTGTTTTGACTAAAGCCTTTTTAAGAAGGGTGGACGTCTTCTGACAAACGGGGATGAACTGTTCTCCTGAAACAAACTGCTTATTCACCGTGTCAGTGTGTTCATGGGGTTTTTTTTCTTTAAAAGGTCTACATGCAGTTGTTTGTATTATGCTTAAAGTGATCATTAATTCATTAGACATAATGTTGAAGCGCTCAAGAGGTCTCTGGAGTTTACGTGGTTGCAGACGGTAAACCTACATCCATTTGTCTTTGGGCTGTTCTTTAGTTTCATCAGACTGTTGTTCAGTGATGTAGTCCCTTGTATGTTTACAGTGTATATCTGCAACAACTTGCTTTGCGGTATTTAACCAAACACCTTCACATATTGGTGACTCTTTAATGTTTACCTTAAAAAGTCAAAGTTACCAGAGAAACCTACGATCATTTTCAAATGGGGGCTCATGTCAGGACAGCTTAAGGAACCGGTCTGCAGGATGAACGTGTTATCCCTTTTAATCAGCTTTGCTCTTAAAGCTATTAAACACGGAGCAGACACTGCTCTGCTGCTCTTCTCTACCTCGTCGTCTTCACCCATTACAGGAGGTTATTCTTCAGGAGGAAGGAGCACTTACTGTGTCTCCATCTTATGATTGTGTGTCAGCTGCCCTTGTTGCCACACAACAGTCTACCTTATGGAAGCACCATGGATCTAATCTCTTGATAATGTTCACAATAGAGGTAGTATGTGCAGCCTGGACACGCAGCCCCCGCTACAAAACCAATTAGATTCTGAACCCTGGAGTCAAACGCCATTCTCTGTACCGTGGAGTGGATCTGTTGGGCCCGTATCCAGGGAATCTTATGGGACACAGAGAGGGTACAGCTGTTGGATGCCACGCCAAACAGTCACCAAGCCACACTTTTAGCGTGTCTAGCAGGACAGAGGACCAACATGGCAGCTGCAGGGGTGGGGAGTTCCCAAAATTATCTGCAGCCCATAGTTTGGACGTGTATCACAAAGGAGATCAGGATGCAGCTTGACATTTCTGGCAAACGTCCCAACAAAGGATAATCTTTCAGAGCGTGGACATCTCAGACAGATCTACAGGCTATGTTTAATCTTTATCTGAGCTTGCATTTTTAAAGAAAAACATTCTTCGCTTCGTTCTAAGACAGTTATTTGCTGGGATTTGAATGTTGACAGAATGGCAAAGCCATATATTGGGAACGAGACTCATCTTCTATAATGAAATTAAATTTGTTTCATGGGGGAAAGAAACTCAAACAAGCAAACGGAAGCAGGGCTTTTAGCTTGAATGGCTTTAATAGGCGTGTCTGAGCGAGTTCCAGTATAAAGTAGAGTGGAGAAGGTGTGGCTCGGTGACATCTGTCCACTAAGTAGGACATATTGTGTCAGCAGCTGCTATAGAGTGAAAAGACCCCGGGGAATGAGGTTGATTCATTTAAACATTACAGCAAAGGTGTAAGATTATACTGTTTTGAGCTATTTTTGCATCTTTTGTGTGTGTTTCTGTTGCGCCTACTGTTGCTCAGGGCAGATTTAACATGACAAGTAAAACACAAGGTGGTTGGAAGGTGTGTAAATCATCTGACACGGATGGCCTTATTCTAACACCCGGAATCATCCGAGTCTGTCTGATTCAATATAATCAGCATTTATTCCAAAAAAAAAAAAAAATTCTGTTGCTGAATCTATACAAAAGACGATGCCACACAGCGTTTTCAGTTTCCTCTGCATGGCTCCATCACATTGGAAATGCCTGTGAGGGTGACGTCTTTAATTAGTTCTGAATCCACATTTCAAACGCTCTTCATCTAATTATGAATAATAACATGGGATGAACGTGGACAGTTTCTCTTGTCTTCGACTGTGCTTCATATATTCTGCTTTCTTTGCTTCGTAGGTTACTTGCCTCCAGGATTTTTTCGGTGATGACGACGTCTTTATTGCATGTGGACCAGAGAAGTTTCGCTACGCGCAGGACGACTTCTCTCTGGACGAGAACGGTGAGTGTGTTTCCTGTCAAATCTGCGTCTGGATGATTAATCTTGACATCACTTCCTACTTCTGGTCCAGTCCTGTTTTCTTTGTTCTGTATTAAATGTCCTGCAATGCTGTGTTTCGGAGTCCATAAAACGCTTCCGGTTAAAATTCTGTCACTTTACACAAGGAGGACAAAGAGCAGAGGAAGTACATGAAGCTGGTGTGTAAAGTTAATTGAAGGAGAGGAAACTGAAGTTTGGTGCTAGCTGATGTGAGTGGGTTAGTGGCTGTTTATCTTTATTGTGAGTAAAAACTGACTAGCGGCAATTTCACTGATAACTGTATTTTACATCAGTTTATCAATTAAGCCTCTGAACCCTCAATGTTGAGTCTTTAGTAGAAGTTCCAGTGAATGAGCATGTAGAGTCCGCTGTTGACCAGGAGATGAGTTATGTGGCAACATGGTGTCAGACTTAATTGGATTTTATGCTTCAGTACTATTAACTACAGTAAATAATTGGTGGATATGCGTCTATAGGGCCAGTGATCATTCGCAATAGGTTTTATAATGCGAATAAACCTGTAAAGCTTCAATATGCATTGAATCAGAGCCAGAGTATCGCACTTTGAGTTGATTTATGCAACTGGATGTTTAATAACAGGATGTCCTTTATGCTGCTGGTTATTTTAAAACATTTGAGATGATGGTAAAAAGGCTGAATATTAACTGTGATAATCAGCTGTTCTCTATATATTCAAACACCTCAAATACCTGTGTCAAGCCTCTACATTACGAAATGTGAAAACTGTGTTCTGGAAATGAGGCTAAACATGATCTGTGACCATTCATGCCGAGTATATTGTGCAAAGAAAAATGTGTATGGAATGGAGGGCAACGTAGACGGAGGGAGTCGGAGTGAGCAGGCGGTTATCTGCAGCAGCCAGAGGAAAAAGCCCAAGAAGAAAAGCCATTAATCTACCTAGTGACAGGTTGAGGCCAGCTGATCTGCCGGTACTGATACAGCTGAGAAATGGGAGGCAATATGTGAAACTTCCCCTCTCAGAGTCTCCAAAAACCCTCATATTTACCTCCTTGTGTCCCCACTCGAAACACTGATGGAACCGCGTTTAATCTGGTTCAGGGATGCTGTCATTTCTGCTCCATCCTTCATGTCTTCAACGTCCCTTAGTTTCTTGTTAGAGTCCAGGAGCGTTCAATTGCAGTTCACTTGTAATGATGTGGGTCCTTTCCTGCTCCCCCAGACACACACAGAGATAAATTGTTCCATTCAGTCTATAAAAACCTTGGGGCAATGCTAAATAAAATGGCCGTGTGTCTCAAATCAGCGAGACAGCAGTGTGTGTGTACATCTGTGGAGAAAAAGAGAAATGGAGGGAGTCCTGTGTGTGTGTGTGTGTGTGTGTGTGTGTGTGTGTGTGTGTCTGTGTGTGTGTGTGTGTCTGTGTGTGTCTGTGTGA
>JAPTHA010000007.1:14411956-14422871 GCA_029814585.1 Gymnapogon annona
ACACACACACACACTCAAACACACACACACGCACACACACACGCAGACAGAGATGCCACCTTGAGATGTGACAATCTGCAGAGGAGTCGCAGTGTGTCTCCTCAGAGCCAAAGTCATGCAGGCAATGGTTGGATCCACAGTCCCAGAGTCACTGTGTCTCATCAGCTGGTCACTGCAGGTGTAGGCGCGGTCTAATGGTGCTCCATGGTGAGACCAAAAGAAAAGAACCCGCACCTATAGCAGCGGCACGGAAGGAATCACAGGCTGGGTAGTTTTTTTACTTTGTCTTCTTTACTCCTGAAGTTTTTTTTTTTTTTATGTCATTTTTTCACCATAGTTTTTGGTTTGGGAGCCTCCCAAACAAGACATATGACACAAGAGATGTGCACGGTTTGCACGCACGCACGCACACACGCACGCACGCAGGCACACACACATTCTCTCACACATTTGTGATGGACTGCTCTACATGTACAGAGTGCTGGAGAAGGAAACTAGGAGGCATGGTCTTTTCAGCAGCATGGGTCAAGAGGCTGCAAGGCCAGATGTCCGTCCTACACGTGAGGCCCGGGGGACTTTTGTCCTTGTGCCGTTGAAGCAAGTCACACGTGCCCCCCCCCCACCCTTGTGCTGTCACCGTCACGTCACCCACCGCCTATACACCCAAGCCCCTGCTCCTGTGAACGCACACATCCCGGGCAGGGCTCCAGCTTTGGGTGCAGGCAGAGGGCTGCTCCTAGCGACTGCTGTTCTTTATGGCTTCCTTTGCAGCTACAATCAGAGGCGTCAGGCTGGATAGCGGCTTCGCCAGCTTGAGGAAGGAATGCTGCGGGAAAAACCACAAACCAGAGTCGTTATGGTTGAACTCAGGAGTGTTTAACTTTATTTGGTTAAGTTTTACAAGTGCGTAAATAGTGTCAGCTTTTGTTTAATGAGGAATTGACTTGTTTTTTCCAGGTATGAGAAAAGCTGTGATTTAAACTGACAAAAAAGGCAAGAACGACCAGTGCATGGGTCCAGTGATATACAAAGGTATTATATGTTTATGTGCCTGGAATCATTGGGGGAAATGACAGTGAAGCTGTTTTCATGTGCAACCCAGGAAATGCATTTTAAACTGTGGTGTATTGTTCGCTGTACTTTTTATGCCACTAATTTTAGTGTTGGCTTTGTTATTACCCACAATTCATCAGGGAACAGTTAAAAAGGTAGTAAGAGGGATCAAAAAGGATGTCAGATTCAGTATTACACAAAGTTGGCGTTTGGTAATGATCTAGTGACATCTGCAGGTCACGAGGAGAACACACGCAAAACTAGGACAAATCAAATGAGCAGCAGCAACAGTATCATGAAAATCTGCTCAGACTAGGTGAAAAGTCAATATTATCTTTCAATGATTGTGTTAAGGTGTATGTATGCAAATGCATGTGTTTCCGGAGGACAGAGCTTTACCTGGAGCAGCTCCTTGGCGGAGCCTCTGCGGTCCACATCCATCTCCAGACAACGGTTAAGGAAGTCTCTGAATACAGACGACAGCCTCTCTGGGTTCTGCAGCTCTGGAGTGCCGTTGGTAGCTATCAGGTACAGCGCCTGCAAAGACCCAGGACCAAACAGACTGTCAAATGTAGACAATGTAATAAAAACTCTGAATATTTTATTTGTGTGCATATTGCATGACCACAGAGGTGCCAACATCATGATCTTACCCTGAGTGGATTCTCATTCAGGTAGGGTGGTTCTCCCTCCACCATTTCTATTGCCATGATTCCGAGGGACCAGATGTCCACTTTGGGGCCGTAGGCCTTTCGAGTCACAACCTCTGGTGCCATCCAGTAGGGCGTGCCCACCATCGTGCTGCGCTTGTTTTGCTCTGGTGTTATCTGAGCACAGAAGCCAAAGTCGGCTGCACAGGGACAAAGATGGAGCCATTGCAGGGACGTTGTTAATGCATTCATTGGATTCAAGTGTTTCTCAGTGAATGTTTTCCAGCACTTACATTTTTTTTTATATTTTATTTTAAAAAATTTTATTGGACAATATTACAGTTACATTCATACACCGCAAGACAACACTCCCTACCCACAATGACAGGATCAGAGACAACAGACAAAACAAAACCATAAATAAGTGAACCGTCTGATTTGCAGAGAGACTTACGTTGACCTCACACCTCCTAAGTCCTACAAACCCTGTTTGGGTATACAGAGCTGAACCAATGTGGTGTGCTGGGAGAAAATGGTTCCAGATCTTGTAAAACATCCCACTTCTCCTTTTCATACAGTAGGTTATTTTCTCCAGGTTCACACAACTGTTGACTTCTTCAACCACATCTTGATTGGAAGTCTAATTTCTTATTTCTAGGAATACATTTCTTGGCGATTGTCAACAAAATTTGTCTGTTTCTTGACACGCTTAGATAATTTGAGTTTAGTTAGATTCACTAGTAGACAGACTTCAGGGTCCAGGGCTAACACTCCATTAAACTTGTACAACACTGAATCTACATAATAAAATGTTATGATTTCAATTCAAAGTTAAGGACTTACTGAGCTTGACAGAGCCATCCATCCCCAAGAGGATGTTGTCACTTTTTATATCTCGATGGATCACCTGGTTGGAGTGTAAGAAGTCCAGGGCTTGAAGACACTGTTGAAACAGAAATGAAGCATACACTATATGTAAAACATACATTGATAAATGGTGAATTAATGGTCAATCTTTGCTTTGTTGTGTGAATGCCTCTGGTTCTACTTCTAAATGGAGTGCTCAGGTGAAGTTATGACGCAGAAAGAGTGGGTGGAACTGCTTAAGTCTAAACTTGGCGTCTCACCTCTCTGCAGACCGCAGCGATCTGGCCCTCATCCATGCAGGTCTCCGTCACTACATCTGTCAATGAGCCACCAGCCAAATACTCCATCACCACCCATAGCTCGTCTCCTACCAAGTAACTAAAAAAAAAGACACAAGGACAAAAAAGTAACACTTCAATTATTATCCTGCAAATAATCACAGTGTGCAGCTTTTTTTTCGAAAATGAAAATAAATTAAATTGAAAGGCTGTTCCACCTTAGATAAAGATTTCTTAAAAAGTGCAGAAAATATGTTTTGAGGTGAAGGTGTGCTGTTATGCTCAAAGATACATTGTTATAGGTGGCCAAGCATGTAGGAACCAGAGGCTAAAACGAACAAAAGGACAATTATAATGAAATGTCATCTAAATAGAAATGCAAAACAAAACAAAAACCGAACATAACATTTTTTTCACCCAACATGTTGCTAAATGTTATCTAAATGAAGGTTAAATAAATATTTCACTAAATAAAATTCCTTTTCAAGTGCCCTGGCAGTAGGTGTCAGTAATGCGCCTCAAGTTGGACACTGATCTCCATTTAAGGGAGAAGAAAGGAGATGTGGAAGAGCAGGAAGCCTAATAAGCAGGGGTGTCAGACTCCGGTCCTTGAAGGCCAGTGTCCTGCACGTTTTAGATGTTTCCCTCTTCCATTACACCTGGATGCGATTTCATCATTACCAGGCTTCTGCCGAGCTTGGTGATGAGAGGATCATCGATTGAACCAGGTGTGATGGAAGAGAGAAACATCTAAAACGTGCATGACACCAGCTGTCGAGAACCAGAGTCTGACACGTGCGATAAGGAGATGATGAAGGTCCAGTCAGTGTAGTTCCATACAGGAGTAGAGCTTGGACTACAGACAGATGACGGATCAGATCGTATGATCGATGATGTATCTGTGAGTAGAAAAGCCGTACTTCTAGTTCCACGTGTATATAGTGTACATAAAATGCAGAACGCTAAAAGGGACTTTTTTTTAGCTACTGCATGAGAACCCGTTTCGATCCTGTACTTCCTTGTTGTATCTGAAGAAACTAGAGAAATTGATATGCAGCTCATTTCAACCCAGTAAAAGCAACAAAGGTGGCCCAAGATGTTTCCACAGCATAGTACAACAACTTTAATGCCTAAATGAGTCATTAATGGACTGAGTACATCGGACTTAACCTCACCTGTCCAGGTAGTTGACTATATTGGAGTTTTTGTTTTCCCTCATCACCAGGATCTCATTGATAATCAGCTCCTTCTTGGGCTGCTGCTGCAGATTCATCTGCTTAATGGCCACCTGAGAAAAAAAGACAATGAAATGGAGGCCCAAAAAAAAACCCAGGTTAAAAAATTACATTTAGACAGTCGTTATTCTTATTATTAGATATTGGCTTACCTCTTGGCCAGTCGCTATATCAATAGCAGTGTAGACGGTGCCAGACGCTCTAGGGGAAACGCAAAGTTACAAATATATTTGAGTATTTTACAATTTGTCAAAGCTTATTTTAGCAGCTTTTCCCCCCTACTATTTAGGTTTGTATATAGCGTGGCTTATATTAAATGAGGATTGAGCACAGAAATAAGTCACCTAATGTTACGAAGAGCTGCGTGTGGTCAAAGGAATTTTAGCATAAATTCCATCCTTATTTGGAAGTGAAACTCATCACATATAATCATGAATGTCGACATCACTATCGCATCTGTTTGCCTCCACGTCACATACACTACACCTGTGTCCACTACGACGCTGTTAATAATGGAGCACAGTTACTGGTGCAAACAGTTAATGATAACTCAGCAGAGAGTAAACAGAGTGTTATCTCTTGTCCAACAGAGGAACTTCCTGCTCAAATATGGAAAAACCAACCACGGCAAAGCAGGCGACCACACAGGTTTTTATCAACCCTGATATATACAGCTCAACAAAAAGAGGAAACAGGAGGTCGTAAAAGAGGACAGAATATCTGCAGCCATAAAAAACATGGAAAAGCAGACATAAGTTGAGCTCAAAACAGTCGGTGCTTTTTATTCTGCCTCTAACGACCCCCGTGTATGACATGGTCCCTGCATTATCATCCGTCATGTGACTAGACTTCAAGATGTTCTGTGACAGATGCTTTAATATTACATTCGAACTTACCCTTGTCCTATTTTTTCGAAGCGTGTGTACTTCTTTTTGGGATCCCCCACACTCACAATACTCCCTGAGTCAGAAAAACAACATATATAATTGATTCCGACTGTGTGTGTGTGTGCAAAGAAATAGCACAGAAACAACAACATCCCTGAAGCATTTCATTTTCTGTCAAAATAGAGTTGATGTATGCATGGGGTCTGTGCATGTTTCATGTCATGTAGTCTGGGATGAATTGAAATAAAACCAGAGGAGCAGTGTTAAAATATTGCACTGAAAATACACCACCGTGTCAAAATGTTATATCATTATTACAATCTGTCCTTTGACATAAAAAACAATATGTGATACAGTATGTAGAGGAAAGAGCCTCTACAAAATAAAGAAGACGAGCTTCCTTTCTGATGTAAAAGTGAACGTCTTACAGACATAGAAATGACAAAAATGTAGGAGTGCTCGGATGAGGGCAGGAGGATCCTTGGGGATGAGAATTTAGATTATCACTGATATTTTAGAAATGTTGATGCAATGTGTTGAACTCATAGGATTTTTATTTATGGGAGTTTTATTGGGATTCTGCTAAAGCAAACAAGTTAAATGTAAGTTGTGAAGTTATATCCATGATCAAACTGCTGGCCTTGAGGCAAATATGCCTCATGTTAGGTAATAAAGGGAAGCAATATTCAGTCTTTCCCATTATTTGTAAACTCCTTTCTATGACTCTGATACAGATTTAAAAAAACAATTATTTTACAAAAGAGTTGCACATACTGAGTCTCTCCAGAATTTCCTCATCTGTCATTTTGGACTTCTTCCTCTGGCGATCAGTGTGGCGATACATTGTGTTGGACGTGTTCTCTGGCTGGACCTGTGACTCCGGGGGGGTCAGCACCTCTTTCACGGGGGTGGGAGGCTTTGGCGGGTCCATGACGGAGCGTGTGTAGATCTGTGAGGACGGAACTGTTCAAGAAACGCACCAACACCACAGGATGGTATCCTCTTTCATCCTTTAGACTCACAGATTTGGTGTGTTCGGGCCGTGGTGCGATCACAGGGGGCAGTTCGTCATCATCGTCCTCCTCTTCCTCCTCCTCTTCCTCTTCTTCCTCCTCCTCATCCTCCTCCTCTGAAACAGGTGGAGCAATCGGTGGCTCCGACGATGACGTTTTGGCACCCTGGAAGGCATAGATGAGAAGTTAAGTCCACCGTCTTTAGGAGTGGAGCAAAATAGAATAAACAGAATATGAAAAGGTATCAAACTTTACAAAAAAAAAGGAATAGAAACACTGTTGTTTTCTGCATCAAGTTAAGATATGTAAATGAAGAAGAATCTGCTATGTGCAAGAGTTTGTTCTGGACAAATTAACACAACGTAAATTTATTAAACATCCAGACTACGATTCCTTAAGAAAAACAATATATGTATAGAACATTTTTTTGAAAAAATCTTATTTATCTTTTAAACTATTAAAACACAATATAATGTACAATGTCTTTGATAATCATCAATGGGTCTTTACGGGACCCACTGAGTGAAGGCTAATAAGATAATAGAACATAAAATAATCTAACGCATAGCTGTAAAAATAACAAAAGTAATTATGACGCAATAATTGACTTAAATGTCTTTCCATCTGTCTCAAACCATATTATAAGACCTTATACGCCATCTTAAATACTACACATACGCGTTAAAGACCTTTTTCACAGACACATTTGACCTTTGACTCAATGACCACTGCCATGAGCACTACGTCTGTCTTCCATGTACATACATTGTTCTCAGGATCTTGGTTTTCTTGGTCCTGGACAGACTTTGTGTGGCGCTTTAATGGAACAGAGCAAATGTGGACCTTATCAATTTATCTTCTCGCCAGTTTTTTTCCCCTACTGTAACAAGCCAAAAATGTCTACTGTGAAAAAATACAGTTAAAAGGTAAAGCAAGATTAAAGTGAGTAACCACCATGAATACAGTTTTGTGACATTGTGGGAATAAAGAAGAGGATGAGAGCAATTCTGTTAACAGGGTATAAAAGCAGCAGAAATCAAGAGAGAGCTATTGATTCGAGTGTTAAAAAAGAGTGAAGATAGAGCGTTTTATCTAAAGGACTTTGAACTGAGGGGTCCAGTTGGGTGTAACGTGAAACAATGATGGAAATGACTTTTAGGGAGGACCAAAGTTCCATGTTAAACTGTGCTATGGGAGGAGACATGCTGCATTACTGCAGTGATGTGCACTGTGGTGATGAACTGTGGACGTCCTCTGAATATGAGCGATACCTTTTAAGACGTGTTATTAATATGACTCAGGCAAATATTATGCTTAAAGCTCAGCCTTTACTCCTTCCATCCAAAACACTGCTTGCCTTGGATCATCTTCCTCTTATGGAATGGAAACACTTCATCCATTTCCACTCTCGTCATGCATAAATGGAGCAGTGCAGCTTAGTTGTAGTGATTAAAGGGAAAGAGGGAAAGGTTCTGGCTGAAGGAGAGTCTCAGTCCTTCATTCACACACACTGGGCCTCGGACCGGGCCAAGACTGCAGTGCAGAAATGAATCTGTGGCTAAGCAGTGCCATGTGTCCGTCTCTCTCTCTCTCTTTTTTTTTTTTAATAGAGCCATGCGGTAATGTCTACAATGGTAATGAGGTTACAGGCATATTATTGGGAATGAGATTCAAAATGTAAGGAATGTGAGCTCATACATGCAGAGGTTTCACAGTCATCACAACCCTCTGTGGCATGCGCCCCTGCCCTCAGAGAGGAATCACTGGAAAAAAAACAAACAAACATCCGAGGTGCTCTGGTGGAAGATAATCTATAATCTCAGAAAACTAACACATCCAATCGCACCCCCCAGAAGTTTTCCGTACAGAGAGTCATGATGGCTCTAAAATCAAATACTCGTATGCATTTTGCGTAACCCAGTTTAGGATATGAAGGAGTTCAATTTACCTTCAAAGCCAATGCAGAGATATATCATGTGGAAAGTAATATGGAGGAGTTACCTTGTCAAATAATGCGCTGCAGGTTCTAAGGCTGACAGGAGGCCCAGATGACAGCAGTCGGTTCTGAATGTGAAGGTTGAAAATGGGAGGATTTACTCAAAACAAACCCACACAGCGTTTAAGAGGAGTTCAGGGGGAGGGGGGTAGGGCAGGGGTAACGCGACTGAGGGATGGTCTGTATATGACCCTCTAACACACAGAAACCACGACAGAGATAAACCGATACACCCGAAGGACGTCACTGGCCCGAACCCGAGGGTATTTATACTTTAAATTATTTTAACATGACTTTTTAAACAGCATCTATTGCTGAAGTCACCATGACGATGTCGAGTAACTGTTTGTTTATTATTCATGTCTGAGCCTGAGTTTAACTGAGCTGCGTATCTTTAAGGGGAGCTACTACTCAGACAGGCCATCTTTTCACTATTGATAAAGGACAACGATCAGGGATTGGAGTGCACAGACCTAATCAAAGTGAAATGGATGATTGACTTTAAGAATACTGCCTTCCATCACGATACAACAACACTACAGATCAGAACATTTTAGAATTGTGAGCTATTTACTTTGCAGTTGTTGTCAACGTTTTAACATGAGTCAATGTAAGAAAAGGAAAAAGAAAAGAAAAGAAAACATTTCGACTGAAAATAATCCCTTGTTATTTTAGAATCATCATTATGAGATCAATAGTTTTCATATCAGGTAAATTGTGACACAGACTACAACTGTTTTAAACAACCGCTGGTCCTGACATCCCTACAAACAGTCAGCATTCACACCTGAGCTGATGATCACACAAGCAGCCAGTGATGGTGAATGTGATATATAGCTACAGTTGACATGAAACTGTTAAAGCGATTAAAGTCATGGCTACATGGTGGAAAATCCACAAATGTCTTTCAAGTGTTAAAACACAGACAAATGAACCCGAAACCTGGTAAGAGTTTTGTAAACTTAAATACATACATATACACAAGCTGCATCCAAGGCGAAAATATTCACAGAAAATCACAAGCAATTCTCAAAATTATCTTGTGTCTGATAGACGTGACAGAGGGGACAGCACGCACAGAAATGGATAGTAAGTACAAGGAAAACGCAAGCTGTGATAAGGACTGGACGCAGCATTTCTGGGATCAGCATCTGCAGTGATAAATGTGGGCTGACTGGGGGTCAAGGGGACATATATGGCTGGGCGTGTCATCGACAAACTCACGACAGCACTGGTCAGATGCAGGAGAACTTTCAATATATGGGGAAGTAATCTGTTATCAGTCCGACAAACAAACACCAGTAACGGCTTAAAAACACCTCTGTTTTGCTGACGAGACACGATAACCACATAAAAGCCATCTTTGGAAGTACAGGGGCTTAAGTAAAACTGCTCATATTTCCATGCATTGCAGGTACACGGCGGCCAATGTTCAAAACAATCTGGCACCAAAGCGGCTTATGTAAGGGGGAAATGTCTGGGTTCTTTTTTGTTTTTTGTTTTCTGGAAACAAGGTAGATTTTAGCTTCTGCGGATCAATTTTTGGCCCCTTTCACCAGAGGGATGTTTCAGCCAATTTAGGATAAAGTGTGTGTCGCTAAAGCTGAGTCACCCCCTGCAAGACACAGACCACTGTGACAGGACGAGGATGAGATGTTCTCAGATACCCTCAGTGAGCTCACACAACCTTTCAGACTCGCTACCACACCCGCCTGCCACTTCACTGGCACTGAGCTGGTTCCAGCAATAAATAACGTTTTGCAGGGAGTAATCTTAGTGTCGTTGACCCCCGGGGCGGCGAATCCCACCCGACAGACTTGGATTCCACATCTTTACCCGACTGAGCGTGCAACAAGCCAAGGCACTGAAAGCATAGATTACTCTGGCCAAAGCCAGGAATGAGGTCAGCACAGCAGGAGTCCTCCTAGATGCGGTTGAGCCTCTGCTGAAGCTCGTCTATGGGTTTTTCCAAAATCTGGTTAAGTAGATTGAAAAAAAACAAAACAATGAGCAGCAGTGGTTGCGCTCACTGTGGTCTCTGGGCACGAGAGTCAGACTGATTGGCAATGTGTGCACAAAGGCAGGGCGTTTATGCTGCTTATATTTTAGTCTCTGTTACCCATTCGACAGAGAACCCGTTGTGAAAAGAATGAGTGAGTATTTACTGTGGTGTCATTGGAGGGAGAACTGCTCTGACATTCAGGGTGAATAAATGAAGGTGTGTCATGTTGTAACTTACCTGTCATATTATCATCATCATCATTGTGATTTTATAGATAAAAAATTTACGTTTAATATCCCAAAGCGGTGCATTGTCAGATATAGCTTGATACCAACAGTTGGTTGAACTGCTTCAAAAGGTAAACGATAAATAAAAGCAGTGACATCTAACAGTATTTCCATGGATGATTTTTTTTTTATCAGATTTTGGTCCCTATTGTGATAGAAGGGATTCAGTTTAATTTTATTTTAAAGAAATATGAAGCACAGAGTATATAAAGTCAACTTAGATCTTTAGAAAAACTCACCAGAGTATTTGCTGCTATGTATCCATGTGCCGATTTGTCTGAAACGAAAAAAACAAACATAGCACATTTATAGAGTTGACATGAATTTTCCCTCTGTAATGACTGTGTGTGTGTTGTGTTGTTACTCACCTCCCGAAGTGAAGCTCATGTACTTCTGGTTGTTGACAGTTTCTTTGGAGTCGTAGAACTTTAAGACATCCAGCACAGCTTGTGGGTTCTTCTTCTGCTCCAGTTTGGTGATGTTGGAGGTCTGTAGGAGTCGCGCCCACTGCTCAGGGATCCCCTGCGCACACACACACAAACACACACACACACACACACACAAGGTCAGGTGTGTAATATTTACACTGTTTATAGTACTGTTTACATTTATGTAATGGTTACACTGTTTATAGTACTGTTTACATT
>JAPTHA010000007.1:14455840-14467733 GCA_029814585.1 Gymnapogon annona
TGTGTGTGTGTGTGTGTGTGTGTGTGTGTTAGCTTTAGCTACGTTAGCATTAGCTCGAGTGGAGAGTGCGGAGTAGTGACAGTCCGGCCGGAGGCGGGGAGAACGGAGAGGTGAGACTGTTATTTTGATGGTGCCTGCACTGTTAGACTGTACGGGTATATAGACGGCCATCTGCTAGATAGTACCACCTCCAACAAATGCGACTCGCGGTTTGAGAGGCGTTGAGGAAGCAGCCTGCCGAGGAGGGTACTTGACCGTTTGTCTTACGTTTGTTGGCCGGACTGAAGCTAACGTTGAACGTTTACTCGACGTTCCCCGTCTTCTGGCCCGCGGTACGGCAGCTAGGTGCTAACTTGCTAACTAGTAAACTGTCCAACACAGGGAGTCCCAAACTTTTTTTTTCCACAGCTCTGACCCCTGATGTTAGAAAGCTTACCTAAAAGCGATTCGAGCACAAGGAACATGCATATTAAATAGGGACTTTACGTCACCGGTCTTACACTTGTGTTTTACAATGTTTATGTATCCTGTTGTGCCAATTTGCGTCTATTGACCACGACATTAAGCAATGATTGAGAGGGAAAGAAATATTTGTAGGTGGAGATCCCTAAACTTGTGCAATAAAGACTGAACTAGTTTTAGTTGCCTAGTTATGACGAAGTCAGTAATTTGCAACTGTGTCAATGGACATTGGTGCATCTTTATGTTTGTTATATTTACAAAGCTCTAAACCACTAAAGTGATTGTGTCACAGTGTTTACAATGACCTGCATTTTCTGCCATTTCAGATCCAGAGAAACTTACATGTCTGCATCCATTTTGGAAAGCACTAGAGATGTCTGTCGATGAGGAGACTGTAAAAACTGGCAGTCCTCAGGCCAGTTCAACTTCATCTCTACAGCTGTCAGAATGTACTGGAAGTTACGGTAATATATCGGCAATTGTGGAGGGTACTGCAGCCACACCTGACTTTGCAGCTGCCTGTCCAGTCCCGGGCTCTGCAGCTTCACCAAAACATACCAGCACAACTGACACAGAGAGCACTGGACAGAGGGCCAGAGGGAATGAAAATAACCTCAATCGCAGGAATAGCTTTCATCACTCCAAACAACAGCAACAGATGAAACTAGCAAAGCGCCGCAACACAACAAACCCAAGCTTCAAGCATCCAACATCTGGCAAGAGGAGACGAAGGGCCAACTCTGAGAGTGACTCTGTCCTTCCCACCAACTTCCTCCTAGGTGGGAATATATTTGACCCACTGAACCTCAATAGCCTGCTAGATGAGGAGGTCAACAAGGCACTGAATGCAGAGACACCCAAATCCTCTCCCCTGCCAGCAAAGAGTCGGGACCCGGTGGAGATCCTCATCCCAAGAGACATCACAGATCCACTCAATCTGAACAGTGGAATAGCAGACAGCAGCTTTTTGATTTCTCCATACAAGAGTGGTGGCAGGAAGAGACACCGCAACAGGCACCATGGAGGAAGTGGAGGTATTTCAACCATGCAGGTCAACCTCCCAGAATCGGGGAGAAATGAGGTGAAAAGTGGCCCCTGTGCCTCACTTTCAGGTACGTTAGCTCCTCCTTCTGCACTTGATGTCTCCAAAGAATCAAACAGTTTCTCCAGTAACACAGGAGACTCTCACGAACATTTAACTGACAGCTCAGCTAGTTGCAAAGAGGAGATTACACCAGTATCCTTGGAAGATTCCACTTCCTCCTTATCAGGGGGACCAAATCATCATACAAGCAGACGCAAGAGAAGGCGAAATTCTGGCAAAATTGACCCTCCTGTGACCCATTCAACCCCCCTCGTAAAAACAGGATCAGACAGGAGTTGTAGCACAGGATCTTCTCATTCCTTTCACACACCTAGGAGCGGTCCCAAAGCTGGGCCTGGAGGTCGTCCGCATCAGCAACCCTACAACCAGGGGAAGGACCAGCAGAGGAAGAAGTTTCAATATGGGAATTACAACAAGTATTATGGTTATCGCAACCCAGGGGCCAGTGAAGACCCTCGAATCCGTGTGTTCCGTCCAGAATGGTTTGAAGGAAAAGAAGTGCTGGATTTAGGTTGCAATTCGGGCCACCTAACACTTTATATTGCCAAAATATTAAGACCTGCTCGTATATTGGGCCTCGATATTGACAGTGGTCTGGTACATGCAGCCCGTAAGAACATCAGACATTATCTGTCTGAGCTTCAGACCCAAGAGGCCCGGCGTGCAGCGCAGGGGAAGAAGAGCACCAAACAGGAGGAGAGGAATAGAAATGAGAGCCATATGGGCACAGAAAAGAAGCACAATGAAGCTGAGAGCACATTTGAAAATGGAAAGCCAGTGAAAGGAGAAGGTGGCTCTGCAGAGGCTGTAAATGACAATGACTCGTATCACGCAGATGAGACACTCACACAGAGGCAGGACGGAAAAGCACAGGGAACCTGGCAGGAAGATAGAGACCCCCCCTCTGCTGATCATTCTGTGAGTTGCTCTTTTCCCATGTCTCTACGGATCTCCAGGGGGCCCATCGCTGCACCTCCACTATCAGAAACACCCACTTCACAACCAGGGGAGTTCCCTGCCAACGTATCCTTCATCAAGGTAAGACAGGACTGTCAGTGTGAACAAATGGTGGTTGGATATGTGTGTTTTTGTATGTGTGAGACATAGATCGGTGGACACTCACTCATATCTTATATATTCAAACCCATCTGCACAGTGTTGAACTGTTAGCAGGAGCTAGAAAAACTTATTATAAGAAGCGCTGCATCGTAGGATCCAGAGACTGACATCACCACATGACATGATATAATTTATGCACCCACTCCCTTCCTCTGGGACCCAGTGAGGATAATCACAATTGTTTTGCCTCTAAATTAGGGGTAGAGCTGTAGCAGGCACTTCAGATCTGTTATCTTCTGCAGTGTGCACCAGCACACCACAATACCACAGAACTGAGTTTTACCTTTGACATTCTGAATTAAACATCAGCGGAAATGGAAATAGTTACACCTACATTCATTTACTGACAGATTGCATTTGTGTGCATAAAATATCATAGTACTTACACTACACTAGAAGCCAAAAGAGATGATTACATAGTTGTTGTTTTTTTTTTTGGGATAATGAATTGCAAGCTGTACAAAACCTTGTGGAAATGACTTGGTGAAGAAGGAGCGATTAAGAGAAGATAAAAATCTTTGTAAAATCTACTGTTAAAATCGTTTAGAGAAAAGCCTTGTTGACAATCGTGTATTATAGTTACATCCTATAGTAACACTGATGCACTTAATATTTAGATTGTTTGTTCTGGCTCTCTGGCCAAAGGATGTTTTGTGTTTTTCTGCCTGTTGCTCATTCAGCTGTGTGTCTCCTAAATTTTAGGAGACCTTTTGTGGCTCTAAATAAGGCAAAGGCTTGATTATTATTGATTACATTTAAAAGAGATAATGACATTTGTTCGAAGTCTGGAAAAAAAGGATTAGTGTGGTAAACAATATTATTTTAATGTCAATCTGCCACTGCCATATAAGTTAATATTGTGTATATACATGAAGAAGTGTGATGCTTTTTCTTAATAAATATTCAACCCTTTACTGTTATATTCAACCAAGGACAAAGACAAAATGATCCCTTTCAATACATGATCTCTAATGAACTCATAACAGGAGAGGAGAGGGATGCAGCAAGGTGATATCTTTTAAAAATGCCAGTCAAATCAGTGAATAGCTACGAAGATAAGGGTTATGTGAAATAATCATAATATGACAGCATTGTAAAAACTGTGACAGACCTAGCTGGAAGCAACACACATTTTGAGTGAAGAAGGGATCTCGTAATCCCCAGTGCAGGAAAAAACCCTAAGGCTCACTGTTGTCTAAAGTGGCTGTAATATCAGAAAGTGAAAGATGACAACCATCACCAGTGTACTGTTGTGATAGGGAGGTGTTTGTAATAGCAGCAGATTGTTGTAGGTTGTCACCCTGGGCTGAGTCTCTGGCAAACATTTCTACAGCTTGCCTCTTATTGATGCAGTGATTGTCTATGAAAACGTTTGTTATCCCAGGGTTTCTGCAGGTTTCTTCTCTTCAGCTGTCCAAGTGCCTTGCAGGCTTTGTGTAAGCTCCATGAATTGGTTGTATGAACGTTTAAACCAATGATGTGTCTGAATAAAACTGATAACTGCTTCCTCCTCTCTGTTGAGCATTGGGGTAATTGCAGTGCAGCTCAGAGCTTATCCTGTAAATCATTGAAAAGCCCTAAGATGATCGCCTGAGCCTTCACAGTCTGTATAAAACCCATTAGATAAAGAGAAACTGGTGTGGAAAGTTGTAGGAAAAAATATACAGTAGAGTTAACTAAAGCGAGTGTGTTTCAATCCTTATTTCCAAATCTGAAATGTAATGTTAATTTGAAAGATGAAGTACAAAAGGACCCATTTAGTTTTATTGGATAAACTAACTCGATCCTCCAGTTCCCTAAAACTCTCCCAGTAGATCTTTTTACAGCAGACATTTTGGCTTGTCATGAGTGCTGATGTAACTAATGACATTAACAGCTACTCTGTGTCTTTTAAATGCCCCAGTAAGAAAACACTCAAGGCCAGTGCACCTGGATCAGCTCCACAGTTTCCAGCCAGCGGTCTTTGTGTTACCTTAATGTTAGTAGTTTTTCATGTAGCAAGTTGAAAAACTGCACAGACGACTGTTCAGTTCTGAAGATATTCACGTCTAATTTTTTGTTTTTTGGTTGTTTTTAGATTATACTAAATGACTAATCAAAAACACACATTAGCCAATCTTGAGTTAAGCTATAAATCTCTGCATTTTTCCATAAATAAAAATTGTCCTTCATTTGGAGGTATTCTTATGGGTAGGAAGGAGGAGAAGGGTGCGGGGGGACTGGAGATGCATGTGAGTGAGTGATTTGCAGATGTGATCTATGTTTGCAGTTTTTTTAAACAGTTACGTTTCAACTGTTAGCGGTTAGCCGCTGAGAGCGCTATGCTAATGGTGGCTGCGGACTTCCACTGCCATTTCTCTCCAAAGCATGCATTAACGGCCCCTTGTTATCGTTATCATCTCTGAGACTTCAATCATGTCTATGTGGTCCATGTTGTGCATGAATTCAATTTGCTGTGTATCTGTTCTGTTTTTTTTTTTCTACTCTTTGTATTACGCTGCTGTGTGTGAAATTTCCCCTCGTGGGACTAATAATATATATATATATTCAATTAAATTCAATCTGAAGTTGATGGAGAAATGTAGCACCTGCAATAATAGCTGCATGCGATGGGGTTATCCTCTAGAGTTGCTCCTGGGTTGTTTCTATGGCTTGGTCACAAGATAATCCCTGTTTTTATCAGAAATACGAAGTAAAAATGTACGGTTTTTAATCTTGTATTAATGTGTTTATTCCTTGTGCATTTTCAACTGATGCGAAGCACTTTGGGCTACAATTCTTGTATGAAAGGTGCTATACAAATATAGTTTATTATTATTATCACGGTGAATACAGCTGGTGCAACCACTCATGATTATTCTTTAAAAGTTTGCACAGAACTCTTGCTGTCATTGAGGCCACATGTCTTCTCTCCTTTAGGCTAATTATGTTCTGGAGAATGATAACCTCCTTTTGACTCAGCGTCCCGAGTATGACGTTGTCCTGTGTCTGAGTGTCACCAAATGGGTTCACCTGAACTGGGGTGACAGTGGTCTGAAGCGGCTCTTCAAGAGAGTCTACCGACACCTCCGTCCGGGAGGCATGTTCATCCTTGAGCCTCAGCCCTGGGAGTCTTATGCCCGGAGGAAGAAGTTAACCGTAAGAGCTACCCAGGACATTGACACACAGCAGACGTTTGATCGCTGAGAAAATCCTAAATGTCTGAGTTCTCTCTTACTTTACAGGACAACATAGGCAGAAATTATCACAACATCCGTCTGAAACCCGATCTGTTTTCATCATACCTTACAAATGAGGTGGGCTTCAAAAGTTTTGAATACCTCGGGGCCCCCAAGTGTTCAATAAGAGGTAATTCAAGAATTTCAGACCAAATGTGGGATTTATTATTCAGTTATTTCTCGACGGCATGTTTATCTTTGTTTTTCTTTCATGGCAGGTTTTCAGAGGCCAATCTACTTATTTCACAAATGACCACTCCTGCCTCGAAGATCTTGAATGTGAGTAGCCTCAACCACCACCACCATAGATACAAGGCAGCCCAGTGACCTGCAGTGCAAGGAATCATTGGAACACAACACAGATACGCCGAAGAGGAAATTCACGCCGCAACCCAGGACCAAAATATGGATTTGATTTGAAGCAGATGTGCTCTGTCAAGATGAGAGACCTGTGAGGAGGTTTTTTGACTACAAATTATTGAAAGGATTTGTGAATGAAGTCAAGGCAGGACTCCATGATGTATAACCTTAAACTAAACATGTAGGTTTGGTCAGACTGCTAAGGAGACGTTCCCTGGTGATTTTCCTCGGTCAGTCCAAGTGCTGGTGATTCCCCAGTTTGATGCACAGTGTGTTTGAGATCCATGGCCATATATCTTCACTTTTCTATCTTTATTCTGTTGTCACTATTACATATATAAGTTGTGCATATTAGGGTTGGGCACTAGGAGGGAGCTTTTCAGTTGGCCACCATCAAGCTGCGGGCTGCTGAAAGTCTGTGTATTCAGCATGATCCCACAGCTCCACTGTGTGCCATGTGGAGAAAACTGCATTATGTTGCTGGTCTGAAAAGCCATTACAGAAGTATTCTGACACGGTGGTGCACAGGGGAGCGGGTTTGTCATGCTCAATACCATACAGGCTTTCAGGAGGGAAAGGCCCATATTGCAGGTAATTGTGACTCATGATGGCATCAAAAACACCCTGTAGACGCTATTCACTGACATTGCAGCTAAAGTTTGGAAGTATATTGAGACAGACATAAAATTGCACACGTTTTGGTGATGTGCAAATCAGCCAAATAATGTCCATCAACTCTTGCTTTTGCCAAATGCTGATATTTTTGTGTCCCAAACCTAATATTTTCCTTTATTTTGAAAAAGAAGCAGAATAGCTCAATAAAACTTGAATCTGTTACAGAGCTGTTAAAAACTATAGACATATTTTAGTAAGAACAATATATGAAAAAAAGCTCCTAAATTGCACAAACCTAAGAAGATATGAAGTGATTGATCTGATGGAGAGAATGATGCACAGTGGAAAAAAGGCACTCAAGTATGCTTACGGACTAGTGGACATCACCGCCTTTATCACAAAATGAAAAGGTTTGCACAGTCTCCATTCAAGGACTTGTACAAAGGTAATAATGGCCTGATGAGTAAGCCATTTTTTCCTTTTTTTTGTCATAATCTATATAGACCGAACAAAAACAACCGGTCCCTTTTTGGGGAAAGAGTCTCAATGCAACTTTCACTCCCTTTCATTTTTGAGCTTTATGATAGAATGGAGTGCCTGTTATCATGTGACTATGCCATTAAGACTCTCAGTAAATGCCAGGTGAACCAACTCCTTTCTCCAATTAAAGTCAAGTGATACCATAGAGACCCCAAAAGTTTTTTTTTTTTTTTTTTAACGTAGCTCTTCAGTAAAACCAAGAGCTATGTTAAAGGTCGCCCGCTTGCACCTGCTTAAATCTCCAGAGTATTGTTTTGACTGTAAAGGCTCAGGCTTGTGTAACGCAGGACACTGTGATTTCCGTCACCTTTTTTCAACTCCATCCTGATGGTAGAGGGCATATTTGAGCTGCGGTGGCACCCAGGTGTTGACTCACCGATAGCTAATTCAGCACAGAGATCTAAAAACTATTTTGCGAGGTAGATCTGTAGCATACAGTTATGTTTTCTTTTCACGCCATAGCTCTACCTTTTACATGTTTACAATGTTTCCCTTGCGGAGCTGAGTGAGAATATAATTGAGTGTGAATTAAAGGAGCCTTGCGCCTGTTATTGGCTTTTTACTACAGCAGCACTTTCATTGTTTAGTGTGGTCTGAAGTTGCACTGATTATATTTTCATATCATCTGTATTTGGCAGGCGTTAATCCAGACAGCATCAGAATCACTGGTGCTTTTCCAGATGCTTTTTGAAAACGAGCCACAGATGAATATTTGTATGAAATTATTAGGAAAAGCCTGAAATATATCTACAGGACTTTTTAATACTTTATAATTCTTAATATGCTGTTTGTATTAAAGCACTGCCAAATTGTTATTTATGGGCCTTTTAGTCCCCGATTCTACAACGCGTCATTATCAGTTTTGTCTTCGGCTGAAGGACTTATGGTTATGGGAAGTCGATCAGTCTTTGTGATTGTATTTAGGTGTGCGTTCATCTGCAGTCTTTTGTTTGAAGTGACTGGGATACAGCATCTTTGTTTTTTGGTGACTGGGTCAAAGACATTTGGTGTACTAGGGTAGGAGATGTTTGAGATGTACGTTTCTGTTTTAGTAGAAAAATCAGTGTAAATAAGTTTGGAAAATTTTATTTTTCTGTTGTCAATATTCATGAATTTTTTTGTCATTTTTTCAGTGGATTTCTGTCTCTTTTTTGTTTTGTTTTTTGTTTTTCTATCTGCCAATTTCGTGAGTCGATCCCAGGTCAGCGTTATTGTCCTTAAATGGATCGCTAATCCAGCTCTGTAAGAACAACTGAATGTCTATGTGGAAAAGATCAGATGTTTGCTTTGTTTTCTCCTGGCAGGTGCAGAGATTGTTAGATTAGCTCTTTATTTTTTTTATAAAGTGTTTGAAAGGAGTGTTGGTGTCGCTGCACTCTCATTTCACATTATATGACACATTTTGGATATTTTACAATGAGCATTCAGTGTTCAAAATAGGAACATATATATAAACTAATAAAATTAAGCTTCAGGTTACATTGGAAATTAAAAGCAATCTAGCAACTATTTCATTCGGCCCAAGAGGCACAGGGCACCAAATCTCACTTTTCTCCAAAGCTAAGACAATCAGATTCTCAGGCGTAGGTCAGCTCCTGCTGTCGTTTTAAAGGCATTTAGCATTTGAGCATTGTGACGATATCTGAGACCAGCAAAAACTCTGTCCTCAGTCTGTAATCTGTAGATTAAAGTTCAGAAAATCTCAGCCTAGTTTTGAGTGTTTGATTCTGGTTTCCATATTGCAAAGATAAAACATGAAGATGATTCCAATACAGGTGTACCCTCACACACGTTAAAGAGTCATTTATTTTTATATGTGTAATTGAGCAGTTTTAAATAACAACCTGAAAACCAGAGGAGAAACACAAAAGAAGTGAGAAGCCTCAAATAGTGGCATTAAGAAAAGTTGTCCTGTGATTTACAGATGATGCCGTTGTTGGTTCTGTGGCACAAAATAAGCCCCGATAAAAACAACATCTGTAGTTACTTATGCATTCCCAGTCGTTATTTATTTACATGTTTAACAGACGTCATCAAACTGTTCTGTCACTGAAGTTCAATGGGAAAAAAACACAGGGTATAATATTTTTATGACACCATCATTCAGCTCTTTTTTGACTTTGCACTGATACAACTGGAGGGATCATTGGTTTAGTGACTTTTAGAGTTAATATTTTACATGTACTATACTTTTGCTGGATTAATTTTTTTGGGGGGGGGGAGGGGGGGAGAAAACACCCTGGTGTCAGGGAAAGCTGCCTCTGAATAACACGATCTAGTTGAATGTTTGTGTTCAACTTTTTAACTGATTAAAAGAGAATCCAGATTTGAAGTATTTGTATTTGCTTATATGATGCATTTTAACCACACTGGATGTTTCTTGATGAAATTCAGGTCAAAGAAAGTGTGTTTCCTGTGTCAGGTCGTACAAACACTAAGGCTGGAATCCAAAACGTGCTTGTAATGTGCATTCATAAACCAACTATTATCAACTAATGTGCCTTTGTCGGATTGATGCCAGATTTTTCCACATTTGACATCTCTTTATCTTATTTGTCAATTCATCTTTGAGTTTAAAATAGGTCCTTTAACCTCGACTGGAAATACATGTAACCTCAGTTTATTTGAATTAGAAGAAACTTTTAATGGCAAGTGAATTAAACACAATAATTGATGTGGATCAACCATCTGTGAGTTCCGGGCGACTGGAAAAACCTCGGTTTATTTAATTTCTTATTGTGGGTGATTCTTTGAGCTACATCACAAATTAATTTCATGTTAACATGACTTTTTGCCATCTGTTTCTAACTATCAATTTTTACACATTAATTGGGATCGTGTTGATTCATTGTAAACACAAAACACATTAAACACAACTAACTTAGGGTCTCAGATGAAATATATTCAACACATTTGCAACAGCTTGTCCTTTATAAATGGAAATGATCAATATATTAAAATGATATAGTAAACCAGCTGACAACTTTAATCATTAAAAAAAAACTAGTTAACACAAGCCTGCAGATAACAGATAATCAATAATAACAAGCATGACTAAATGCTTTTTTTTCCCCATAGAGGGTAAATGCAGTTCTTTAATATGTCCGTCCTGTTATTACGTGGTTTTGAGCTGTTGTTGTCAGCTTTGTGAAGACAGACAGCCTCGTGTAAACAGGTTTGTGGGGGTTTGGCCTTTTGTAGTTTAGCCACGCTGCGCTGTCTGAATAGTACAAAGATGCAACGCAGATGACAATGCAGGGAACAAAACAGTGGCTCATGTTTACAAATAGCATCCATGCCTTTGACACCTACACGCCGGGGTCGCTGATCCACCATCTTCAGATCCTGACGGGGTTACGTCTGACATTCACAGACGACGGGAGGGAGGGGTTACATGTTTAAACTGGTTTATATTTCTTCAGCAGGTTATGTAATATTTATTATACTAGATATCTACTTTCTTCTTCTGCTGCTGTCATTGCTTTTATTGGAAGCTGATAAGTTAAAGAGGAGCGAAAAAAAAAAGACAAAAACCCGACCTTTGACCTGAACGTCGGTGATAGACAGACGTAATGAACAATGAATTTGTTTTGCAGTGGTGACAGGCGTTTTGTGACATCCGTCTGATCCACACAATGTTCTCCTGACCCACAGAATGGTCCGATAACATAAACACAGACAGGAGACATAACACTTCATTCACAAAAGCTCTGTTCCATCACAGTTATTTGGGTCAGTCACTCCTCTGCTATTGTCTCCTGTCAGTCTAGTGTTGGGTGGGAGTGTTCAGGCCGGACCCCGACGGCTCTCTGTGGTGTTATGAGTACGTTCAGTCCCAAGAGGCTAATGCAGTGTGTTTACTCAACTTTATTACTCGACATTACTCCACGTCACATTTCTAAAGTTCGGCAGGTCATAGCAGTAATAAAGAAAACGCAAACGATGCTTTTTTTTTTTCCATAGATTTATTAGCGACACTGCATTTCAGAGGAGAAGCACAGCTGTTTCCTCATATTTAGTAACAACAGATGCTGGACCAGTCACTCCTATTGTGATCTGTAAATCTTAATTAGAAGTATGAATGCAAATTAGTTTTAAAATTCCGCAACGTGTTAGGAGTCCAAGTGGGTTGAGTGAGGAATAAACTGGTCATGTCCAGAAGAATGCAGCACTTCCAAATCCTGAAGACCCGAGCGGTGACACCCTGCAGGTTCCTGTCGCTAAGAACGCATAGCACAACACCTGGAAAAAGATGAGAACTTTCACCATCGTTTCAATACATATATTTCCTGCTCACGTGTTGTCTTTGTAATAAAATAATAGGGATGTATTTGGATGTGTCCTGTATGATGTTTTTTTTTTTTCAGACGTGCCTGTATTTCCGAGGGCAACCGTGATGGCCAACGGTGTACTCCTGAGCATAACAGAACCGTCTGCAGAGTCCTCTATACCCACAAGTCCAGTACTGCATTTC
>JAPTHA010000007.1:14546989-14582591 GCA_029814585.1 Gymnapogon annona
CACACACACACACACACACACACAACCCTTTGACACGAGGCTTGGTTTCTTCTTCTTCTTCTTCGCGTTCGTCTCATCTTTAAGCAATTTGATCATTTTGCCTCCTTTTAATCCCGCCCCCCCCCTCTCCCGGCGTAGTGGTGGTTCTTGAAGCATGTGGATTGAGTTTCAGTGGAAGGGTGATCTACACAAAAAAGATAAGAAGCAGGGAAGGTCACACTTATTTCATTTCCTCAAAGAAGGTGTCTTAGCAGAGTGGAAAACAAAAGAGGTGCCCAGGAGAGAGATGGATGGATGTATGAATGGGTGGATTGATGGACAGACGAGTGGATGGATGGACAGACGGATGGATGGATGCTTTGCCTGTACCGACAGACACCTTTAGAGAGGACAGTCACTCATATGCATGTTTTTACTTGTGCCTCCTCTGTTCCTCTGCGCAGAAGTCTGATTGCACCTTGAGCTTTGTTGTTTTTACAGGGTTGAAATGAGCACACTTGCCATTCTCTTGTCTTCAGGGAACATGTACACAGCCCTAAAAGATGCTTAAAAAAACTGAAGTAAATGGGTTTTAAAAGTTAAAGTGACTATTAACCCATAAAGATCCTGTGCTCCTTATGTGGAAACTCCCAAAAGCATTTGCCTTTCAATTTGACCTTTTAATTTCTCACTTTTTGTTGTAATATTTTCTCTTTATTTGGATTTCTTGGCGTAAAGCATTAATTTTCCTACATATTCTATCTCCTTATTTTTCCTATATATATGAAACATAAAAAAGCCACCTATTTTTGACAAAGATGTCATTAACTGAACGTAAAAAGAAGTGTGTCCACTGTCACTGATTCAACTGCATGGGTTTAACCATGTTGTAGAAGATGGCGGTGTTTCCATGGCAACGACGGAGGCTCTGAATGTCCAAATGGGTCGTATCTGGTGACCATGAAAAGACGACCGACTCTATTTTACACCAGTTATTGACATGTATTGATAAGATTAGTGGATCAACAGGGATTGAACAGTTTAGATCAGTGGAGGCTTTTGGTCGATGGTGGATGTTTAGATCTTTATGGGTTAAGTGTGACCCTCTGACCCCATGACAGGGAAGCAGCACAAACAGTTTGAAAAATCTGACACGTTGAGTGAAACCTGATATAAAACATCAGGACATGTCGACGCAATAAATCCCAACCTTGTCTGACTTAAAGGGTTAAACGTGTGTGAAGTGCAAAGGGAGGTCACACTAAAGACAACCACCACCATTCTGCTTTGTTTGTTTTGCTGTACGCACTTCACACACACACAGATTGGATCATAATACAGAGGCTGAGAACGGCGTATGTGTCTTCATTAGAACAGGACGGAATCAATAAAACCAAACATAACGTCCATCTAAGACAGGGGTGTCAAACTCATTTCACTCAGGATCCACATTCAGGTAGACTTGATCTGAAGTGGGCCCAACCAGTAAAATAATACCATAATGATGTATAAATAATGTCAACTCCAAACTTTCCTCTATGTTTTTAGAGTGAAACAAATCAAATTATCTGATGAAAATGTTCACATCTAAAAACTGTCTATAAAGGAATGTGAATAAACACAAACAAACTGAAAAGACAAGTGTATTTTAACATTATACTCCAGTTTAACATTTACACATTATAATTTACATCATATTTAATAACAGGCAGAATATTTTTAAATTGCACTGACTTCTTTTAAGTAATTTCAGGTTGTTCACAATTGTTCAGGTTATTCCAACCTTTTTGTTAAATACTATTTTGTTTTACTGTAAATACATGATCAAATTTGGAGTTTATTTTTAGGCTATTATGTTGTATTGTGTTGTATGTAGTGTTAGTGTTTTATTGGTCTGACCAACATGAGATTGAATTAGTCTGAATTTGGAACCTGAACTAATATCATTAATATCTTCAGTGTCATTTCAGCATTGCACAGATTCATATGAAGGGTCAGACTGGGCCCTTTGGTGGGCCGGATTTGGCCCCCAGGCCACATGTTTGACACCTGTGATCTAACACTTTCACACAGTACTGTATCTGCTCCAGTATCAGCGACCAAAAGACACCACACAGCAAAGTATTTCACCGGAAAGAAAAGTGAATAAATGCAATGGGTGACTATTTCTGATGTCACACGCACTGGAAAACTTCTCGGCTTCATGAGAAATCAATTTGAGTAAAGAGGCAGATGAACAAAGAGCCCCTTAAGACCCAATACATCCGTAAATCTTGCTCTTCCCGTGTAATTCCGAAAAACTCAAAACACAAATCAAGGACGCTCACAAAGCAAATTCACTGTGAGGGTAACGGCACTATAGTAAATATTATAAATATTTGTCCCCACTACTACAAATAGTAATAAAAGCAGGCTCGCAGCAGGGCTCTGTAATCTACAGGTTTACACTGATTACCTGGGGATCAAGGACAGCATGAAATGACACGGTTAACTCCACATCAAACTGTAAGGCCGCAGAAAAGTGTAATTAAATTCTTACAAACCTTTATTTAACCAGGTGAGTGGGTTAAGACAAAGTTTCTACATGCTGTGAGTGTCTGGCACAGGTTGGTACAACAGCAGGGACTTTGTGAGTGATCAGACTTAATACAAGACAGAGTGGAAGCGTTCTGCTGAGCAACCTGCCGCCCGTCTCCGACAGCGTTTGCAGGTGAAAAATAAATCTTGGCCGTTCTACTCAAGCGGATTTTTACTGCGAAACATTGGGGCCATTTTGATCAAATTGTCTGCAAGTCATCTCGGGGAAGAGGATCTGGCACCTGACGGGGTGGGAAAGTGGCACGGGGATTACCATCACACATCTGACGCCGACTGTTATCGCTGTGTGTTTGCGGTCCAGGGGAATCGAAGCAATTGTGAGAGTTCCAACAAAGAGGACTTATGGAAAACAATAAACCTCACAGGGGGGGTTTATATGTGGGTCGCCAAATAAATCTGCACAATTTCTTCCGTGGTCTTTCTTTTAAGATTTGCAGTGTGTTCACGTCGGATCACAGGTGACCTTTAAAGGAGATTTGACGTGGAGTCAACCTGAAGTTATTTGTATGAATTTAATAACGGTAACTTCACTTAAAATACCAGCTCACGTGTTCTGTCGACACGCAAACAGAGAATACTTTCAACAACAAGAATATTTCAATGTTCTCATCCATTTAACATTGAATGCAGTGGTGGGGCTTTTTATTTATTTTCGTTTCTTTTGTAATGTATTTCATTCTTGTACGAATGAGGGGAAATAAAAAAATGAATAGCGGTGAATAAAAATAGTAATAGTTAAACCTCTGCCTGAATATGTTGATTTGGTCACATTTATTAGTATTTAGAACAATAGAAAATAAATCTATAAGTATTTAGTAATATTTAATATATATACATTACATTAGTTGAATAATAACAATGATGAATAATGAATAATTACATTAGTTTAATAATCTTCCAAATTGCCTTTGGATATTCTGGTGATGGATTATTAATTATTCCATTAAGCTCAATTCTGTTTCTCATAATTTTAAAGATCTTATGTGTAAATTTCTGGACTAATATTTGCACATAAAACCTGTGTATGTTTTCAATGAAACTGCTCTAGGGGTAAAATACTTCCAGAATATAAGCAGACAAAATCTTCATTAAAAAATAAAAATTAAGCCAAAGTGATAGCTGCTGATAATGTTCAAGACAGTTTTGGGACTAATGTGAAACTCTATGAATTAATAATAAAAAAAAATATTAGGAAAATTAGTTTTACATGTTGACTAGACATTAGAATACATTTACTTTTGACATTTTTTCTGTGCTGTAGGTTTTATGATAATGAGTATATGTATCAAGTCTTGACCAAACATCACTTTTATCATCTGTTTTTCATCTCATTCAAGTTTGAAAGTCTTTGCACACTGTAACTCAAAAGCAGATATATTCACGTTAATATGCATAAGATGAAGCTGTGATTCATTAAATATGTAATGACACAAGCTCATGTATGTTGCGGTGGAGGTGGCAGTGGGCTTGGTCACGGGGGTCCCCTGGTGGACACGCTCACAGCTTGTGCATGTTAGTCGGACTATGACAGTTCGTCCGCTTTAAAAAGTGATTTTATACAAACACACTGGAGTTTATTCTTCCTACTCCACCCCCTCAACCCCCATGCTTTTAACCACACATACCTGTCCCTCTGGTTATCCCCCCCCACCACCACCACCACCACCATGCCACACCACTCACACCCGCCCTCCACACTTGAATGCACACAGGAATGTGGTGGGGGGTGGGTGGTGGATGACACAATCCGCAAAACGCTGAAACCTGGTTGGCCCTGTCGGCACTCTCCTCAACGGCAGACATAATGAATGGCCATTCAGATACGCAGACAAAGCTAGAGCCAGATTTGTACTATACGCCAGGGTCAGGGGTCACACAAAGCACTGACAGAAGTAGAAACCAGAGATGAATGCCCATCTCTTTTGCTTTCACTGAATCACTCCGACACAGAGATTCAGTGCATGGTGGGCTAAGAAAAAAAAAACAAAACAAAAAAACCTCCACATACAATAACTGTTACTCATTGTTATTTATCTCCACTACATGGAAGCGGTGCTTGCACAGGTCTGTGCTTTGTGAGCCACGCGAGAGCAATAGAGCAAGAAGAATGAGTCGGTAACGCAGAGATAATCAAAGAACATTCATCAATGAATCTTAACAGTATTTGAAGGTCTGGCAGCTTAGCACGGTTGCGGTAGCCTCGGAAAAGGGAGGGCGGGGCAGGTAGGAGAGGTTTGGGGAGAGCATGGACTTATGTGGTGCTGTAAGCTGCACTCAGCCCCAGGCAAACGCAGAAGAAAAGAACATCTCCTTATGATTAAAAGGACTGAGGACCAGGAGGGGAAACATAGGACAGGACAAGCTGGGAGCCCTCAGGGGTAAAGGCTCTCCAGAGAAACAGAAGGAAGGGCTGTGAGAAAGCAACGCTGGGGAAGGAGGTTGAGTTGTGTCCCTCTCTGTCTCCTGTTTCTGAGTCTCATTATTTAAACAGGGTGAGGGGGACAGATGAGAGGCACGCCGGCAACCGGAGCCAGAGAGGAGCCAGAAAAAAAACACGCGGCAAACATATTCCAGTTACACATTTTTGCTGTGATCTCAAGACAGTTTAGGCGTGGAATCATCTCAGCAAAGATAAAAGAGCAGCATAATAAAGGCAACCCAGAGCCACAGCTTCCTCCCGAAACAGAAGCAGAGTCAAGAAAAATAATTGAAGATTGAGACTAATCTGGGAACATCAATACGTCTCATATATTGGATTTCAGCACAGTCGTCCAAATGACGTGGATTGTGGAGACATTGCGTGGCGTATAAGACCATCTGATGTCGTATGTTTGGACGTGGCCGTTTCTGCTGCGTCTCCTCAGATAAGGCTGAATATCTACACAGTCAATCTGACACGTTAATGCGCTGAAAAATGACTCGCTGACTGTAAACACTGCTGTGTATCTTTATTATGAATACTGAATACACATTAGTCTACGCACAGGACGGTAATCAAAACATACTTTATCTATTCATTATTTCAACGTCTATTTTTATTGAGATCTTCAATATGAAGACCACATTGATTTCCCATCATTCTCAAAGGAACCTCGGACTTTTGCATGATAATACCGGTGTGTTTGACGCAGGCCGTGTTAAATCAGCATCGAGTGGGCTTTTAATGTGAAAATGAAATGGGGTTCTAAACCGATCAAAATGACTTCATTTGCACGGTGATGCTTCCCTTGTGTAAAGGAATGAAGGAGTTAATCAATAGATATCCAGGCATTCAGCCGTTTATCAATTAGGAATGTTTTCTGGTTCTAATGTCTGCACATTCCAGACCAGCGTATTTCTGTGTGGCATCTTTTGACATTTGTTTTGTAAGAGGTTGATGGATTAATCAAAAAAATAATAATTCTGCATAGGACACAATAATTAGTTGCACGTCTACAAGTGTCAAGCATTGGTCTTTACTCCCAAGTCTTTTCATGAGAAAAGGTCAAAGTATTTGTTCATGTTGTTGAAAAAGTCCAAATTGCCGACCAAAAAATAATAATTTGACCGTTGCATTGTGGCACAAACACATTCAGCTGACAGTGATGGAGTCACTTTGTATTCAACATTATTGTTCAGTCGCTGTTTCAAAGACACGCTGTATGTCTGGAAAACTTCGCACAGAGTGTTATGCAGGACCTTAAATGTCAAAAAGGCTGGTATTATCCATTAAGATGCAAAGTCTCGGAGTACACTTTGACATTTTGAACCACATTCTTCTTCATTGTGTAATAACATAAAGGGGGGGGGCTGTTAATCAAACAGCAGCTCAGTATTGTTAGCATTCCTCTCTGAAACTGGTGGATACTGACAGCTAGTCTGTTAGCAAACACCTCTGCTGTCTTAAATGATGAATATGAGAAAATGTCTGGTAACTGCTAGTCTTGAAACTCCAAGTGCAACCGGGCCTTGATGAAGGAGAATTATCCACCATGCTTCAAAATGTCAAAGTACCCTTTAAGGTATATTAAAATTAGACATAAGTGAATCACTCATGAGAATTCTGCTTTAGAAAATTGGCATTTGAGTCCACAAAGATGACTGAATGGCACTGGAAGATGGAGTAGTTCAGAGTAAGAGGATTTAAAATGCATCAGTTACATCAACAACCCAAAAAAACAGTTTTGAGGCCAGACAGCTTATTTTGTCATTTTAACAAAGAAAACCAATTCTACAGTGTTCTCTGGTCTCTGTCCACTTGGTCCTCGTTTATTCGGAGTATAAGAAAAAAAGAAGCTGCCAACAGAAAAACAGGCAGTAGAAATGACCGACTGCACTCTGAGTGGAGCAAATGGAGTTAGCGAAGACTACAGTTTGCCAAAGTGCCGAAATGTCCGTGTTTTCTCTCCTCTCCTCACACACCGGGGCTGCACTGGTGAGAGGAGATGCCGCTGAGGAAGATAGGTCTGATTAGTACGGCGTTCTCCAAAGTCTGCATTACACATCGCACCTGAGTAAAGAGGAGGTTGTGTTGGAGTCAGATGGAGAAAACCATTCTAACACCTTCCAAAGTTCTAGTTTTGATATGAATGGTGTGATAATGTCATCCCCATGGATGAACGAGAGGAGTGACCGTCTGTATTCACCACTGAAATACAACAAGGAAAAGTGAAATCCTTAGATTGGCATTGCTTTTCTTCTCCTTTGGTGAAAGGTCAAAGTATAATAGTAACGAGACATCAAATCAGTCAAGTGCCGCTTACCAAAATGACACGATAAAATACAAACTGTATAAACTCTACTCTGTCTCTCCGCTTGGTTTTAGCACACTTATGGAACCCTCAACTCAACTCGGGCAGATATAAAAACACTGTAAAAAGGAGGAAGAGTCTGTCTGCATAACACCACCGCCATCCCTGGAGTCACAGTGGGTGACGGGGAGTCTCCAGTCTGTGGACAGCTCTCTCACACTAATGGGAAAGTCATGTGTATTCATCCCCCTCCCTTTGTTTTCTGGTCATTAATAAACCCTATCAATCTGTGGCGGAGTTTGTGTTCAAAGTGGGTCAGTGGAGATGATTGAGAGTGCTCTCGGTACGCTGCACCTGTGTGCTAGTGTTCATGTCCAAGTTAGGAGACAGGTGAGCTGCGTAGGGACTAGAAGGTCACAGTCGCGGTGCTCTTGTTTCGAAAAGTCATGGTCTGGATGCTAGAAAGGATCTTCCTCTGATGCCCGGCCAAAGTCACCCCCATGTGCAGCAGGTCCCTGAGCAAAACACAGACAAACACACCATTACTAGTTGGCCTGGAACAAGTGGGATATTTGAAACACAAAACCCTTGAAGACACCCAGATGATTTATGTCGCCATATTTTTTTTTTCACACATGTAACCAATTTCATGATGCATGTGTTTATAGAAACACTAAAAAACTGAAGATAAATTGCGTCTTCCTCTGGCTATCAAGGCTGGCCCATTCTAATATTTTCATGAGAAAAACGACTGTGTGAACTTCAAGCATAAACTAGATCCCATTTTCTTTTTGTGGTGTACATCATATGGTTCTAAATATCCCCCTTTTCACTACACTGGCTTTGGCAAACACTGACATACGCCAGTGTGGTTATGTCTGAGGCAAAATCAACTTTACTAAATTAGTATGCATATGATTTCCCTCCAAAATTATTAATTATAGGGCGCATGCATGCAAACGGTTTAGAAATTTAGTTGACATGTGTTAATTATTCTGCCACAGACCTATGCTCTTCAGATTTTCAAAGCATTCAATGCTTGTACTTTGATTCAAAGGGGTTGCAAAATTAACAAGTGCAGAAAATTGTGGTCGGGAATCGATTGAATCTTGCAGGACTCAGAACAATGGACAGGGATACTGCGAGGGATTCCGGGACTTATTACATGGAGATCCAGCATAACAGGCCACGCCGACTCAAAATACAAAACTGCAAATATGCATCCAACACTGTGGGCACAGTGGCAGTTATTATTTGATTAGGAATTCTCAAACTCCAGCGTCTTCTCAGCGTGACTGGAGTGTAATGTCTTTAAGTGACGCCTTAATTTATTTGGCTTCATGCCGTCCATGTATTAGAAATGACCAATGTTTATAATATGAATGTGAGTTTAGTTTTATTTAACCTGTCATATCCTCCAATTGGAATTATTTCAACGTAATAAAAAATAATAGATAAGCTATTAACCAAGAGACATCTTGGTTCAAATGAAGTTAAGATAAAAAAACCCCAGCAAAGCGAAGACCAAATTCTTGTTCATTTCACTGACTTTTAGTGTGAGAGAAACACTGCTTGTATTGTTGGATCTGCCTTGTGTTAGTTTAGCGCTGCTAAGTTTGTTACGTTGGTGTTTTCTCTGTGACTGTTAGATGATTTTTAAGATTTGCCAAGCGAAGTGTATACTTTGTTTTCCAAAAATTGTTTTCCTTTTCACTGCCGTTCTTCTGGTTACATAGTGTATGGTGTGTGTATATTGCTACAGGCATCACATAGCATTGCCATGGCAACACAGACGATTGATCCCGGGCTTAAGAGGCAACAGCATGACAGCACAGTGGCTCCCCAAGACATTTTTTTGTCAAAAAACATTTTATTAGAATGCTGTATTACACCAATGCTAATTTAATACTGAATTTAAGTTCAATTTGGGTTTCAGTTTGTTGTGTATCTGTTCTGCTCTGTTCTTTTTTCTACTCCTTGTCTAAGCTGCTGTTGTTGAAATTTCCCCTCTGGGGACTAATAAAGGGAAGTCTAAGTCTAATTAAATGTACTTCATAGTTTTAATGTTTTTTTAGGGGGTTGCACCAGTACAATGGTGCGAGCCTCACCTACAGTCAGCGCCCCCAGAAGGGAGACCTCATATATACTGACAAGTGAATAAGTTCTTCCACAGATAAATATCACTTAAGATAAGATAGGCACTGACTGTGTGGTGATCTGGGCCAGCTGGTCCACCGAGGTGAAGCCGGCCTGGAGGAAGCTGTCTTCATAACGCTCCATCTTGATGGCCCTAAGCCATTCTCCCACTGAAGCACATGATGAGAGCGCTAAAGGTGCACGCTGGTCCAGCAGGGGGTAGGAGGGCCTTAGGGACGGAGCACAGAAACAAAGGAGGAACTTACAAACACCGCCACCACAACAACAGAGAGGAGCTTATGCATATATATCCTGCAGCAACATTCCAGCCGACAAGCAGAGGTGTAATCTGAGGTTGAGTGAGTGACAGGGACAAACAATGGGATTTGTCAGGGGTGGAGTGTCCTCTGCTGTATGCAACAGGAGAATGTGAAGGAGGGGAAATAGGCCCAGCAAGAGGCTGACGGGTCACAGCAGGACGTGAAAGTGGTGCGGAGGACTGGACAGTATGAGGGTAATGTCTGTGCTGTGGCTGAAACAACTTTAAACGGAGGAGACGCTATGAGAGGCAGTCTTTTCTGTCAATCATGCAAACGTGCGCGCGCTCTCACCCTGCTGCTTCCGGGGCAACTATTTTGAGTGATGCGGGGTTGCGAATCAGCTTGTCCAGAGCGCTGACCAGGTCTGCGAAGCGAGGACGCGCCGAGCGGTCCTTCTGCCAACAGTCCAGCATGAGCTGGTGCAGATGAGTGGGGCAGTCGGGGGGTGGGGGGAGGCGGTAGTCCTGCTCGATGGCGTTTATGACCTGACAGAGAGAAAAAGGAACATGAGCAGAGGAGTGTTTGGATTTGGAAAAAAACAAACATGAGAAAAATGGAAAGCAAAAAAATCTGACAGGTATTATCATAGCTATTTTTTTTTAACTGGATGCTTTTGCTCCTTTTTGAAGACAGACTATTTAAAATCCAATAATTAAACCGAAGATGTTCTTGACAATACAGGTTAGAAAAGGTGATGTGAAGCATATTTGGAAGTTTTGTGTGTAATAAACTCTACAAATGATGGAAAGACATATTTGCGTTGCTGGGGTTACTGGTGTTGCTGGGGTGTCGGTTTTCTTGTCTGTTTTTCTTCTTTGTTGGATGGAGCTTAAACTAAACTAAATACAATTAGGATGGACACATATTTTTGCTTATGCTTGAGCCTGTTCAGTCACTATTCAAAATACCAACTGTTGCCATTGTTTATACATTTTTAAAAATATTTTATTTTGATTTTTCATTAGACAATATTAAAATTATCTTTATATGTTTATACAGTTTAAGTGTGTTATACTGTATGTCAGTGTTGTATTTACTGAGTCTACTCCACAGATTCATTACAGAATGCGTTAGCCTCCAGCTGAGTTGGATAAAGTCCTTGTTAAAAATAACATGTCTTTTTTGTTTAACTCACATCCTGGTTGCTCATGTCCCAGTACGGCCTCTCTCCAAATGACATGACCTCCCACATGACGATGCCATAGCTCCACACATCTGACGCAGAGGTAAACTTTCTGAAGGCTATCGCCTCTGGAGCCGTCCAGCGAATTGGGATCTTACCACCCTGCACGGAAATGACAACAGTCATGAGTGAAGACATGGCAACGCTGAGAAATAATACTGGGGATTATGTACCAGACCGCAAATGTTCAGCGAGCGAGTATGTGTAGTGTGAGATCAAATATATCATCTTTTCTTTTGTAAACTAATAAGTGAACATTTTCATTTTTAGACATCTGGCAGAAATAACGCTGCGTTATCTGTGATAGGATTCTAATTTTTGAGCTCCAGATAGTCAAAACAAGATGGATTTTCATCTTGTGTTATTTCATATTATGACTGATTCATGTGCAGACATAATTAATACCGTCTGACAGGAGATAAGAATGAATTAGACCGCAGTCGTTCCCCGGCATCGACTGAACAGAGGTATCGACTCACCAGAGAGCTGGTGTAGGTTGGGTCAGAGGAATTCTCCTGCAAGAAGCGTGACAAGCCAAAGTCCGACACCTTGCACACCAGGTTACTGTTGATCAGGATATTGCGGGCAGCGAGGTCTCGGTGGACGTAGCTCATCTCTGCCAAGTATTTCATGCCAGAGGCGATACCGCGCAGCATACCCACCAGCTGGATGGGTGTGAACTGGCTGTCATTCAGCTACAAAGGAGAAAAACAGTTCAGCAGGAGAATGAGAGAAATGATGGTGTGAATATGTGTGCGTGCGTGAATGTTGAAGTGTGTGTTCGCTGCATCACACTCACTCGTAGAAAGGAATCCAGAGCTCCATTCTCCATAAATTCAGTCAAGATCATGACGGGACAGCTCGCAGTGATAATCCCTTCCAGGTGGATGATGTTGGGGTGCTGAAATTGGCCCATGATGGACGCCTCAGACAGGAAGTCCCGCCTCTGCTTGTCAGTGTAGCCACCTTTCAGCGTCTTAATTGCGACGTAGTTTTCTTTTTTTCCGGGTACTTTTAGTCGTCCTCGACACACCTCGCCAAACTCTCCTGCAGACACAACAGAGGCACACATTAAGACTGCGGTAATGATCCGTGGTTTTTTTTTTGTTGGTTTTTTTGTGTGTGTTTACAACATTATCGGGATTTTTCATCTTCATCGAGTGCAAAAATAGCTTGCAGCCAGATGTGCCCTTTGTTTTGAATGTCTGCTGCTAATATGGATAACATTTTTATCAGTTAATTGCTTTATTTACCTGGCAGTATTGATTTTTGTCTGGTAAAGAAGAATAACTGACAACGTTTTAATGTGACCGAATCAATTTAACTTCATAAATTAGAATCAAGACCTGCAGGGGTACACAGTGCGCAAAAACCTCAGTCCGCGATGGTAGACCAGAACAAAATTTGAACATTTATGAAGGATGGGATTTATAAAGATATGACTGGGGCTTACCGGCGCCAATAACCTCCTCAATCTTGACAAAGGAAACATCGATTTCCTTGGCAAATTCTCGCACTGCCTCATTAGGGTCCTCATAGGTGAAAGGGTCGATATAAACCTTGACCCCTGTGAGAGAAAGACAAACAGAGTCGTGGGAAAGGAAGAGGAGAAATGTCAGAGAAGTATGAGCTACAACAAAATCGAGACGCATTAAAACAGATTTTCTTGACGTGAACGAGTTATAAATCACATCTAGGAAAAGTGTGTATGTGCGCGTGTCCTTAACATCTTACCTTGGCCAACTAGGTACTGGCTGTTTTTGTCACTCAGTTCTGGATCCTTTATTCTGCTGTGTCTGCTGCAGGTAAAGAGAGATGAGGATAAATGCAAAAAGATTAGGACAGCTGTGCAGTTATCTGAAAGCTGAATGTTAGACAGTATTTTTGTTTGGCAAGCATTCCTAATCCTTTATCGGCCCGGTGCGATGCAAATCAATGTCTTAACAATGTGACTGTTGAGATGCAATAACATTAAGATGCCTCGCCGACTAAAATCCAAAATCTCTTAAAGGGAAAATGAGCCGAACATCAATTTAAGAAAAACACGAGGCCACGATCAGGAAGACATTTAGGATGTACGCCATCAGCAGAGCCTGACTATGATGATCTGCTGAAGTCCTTGGGGAATTCTGCGTTCATTTTTGGCCCGTGTGCAATCAAAGGTCAGAGGTCAAGTTCAGCGACGGTCCAATACCCTTAAGTCAACAGAGGTGCAGAGTCTCAAAGGACGGTCTGTTCCAAAAACCACCACCATCATTTATTATTTTTGACACACAAAAACTCCAGCCTTGTTGTGGGGAGGCTTTTGTCAGTGTTAAACGATCCTCTGTGATCTCTTTTCATCTCGTGCACATAAAACACGATGACTTGTGGTGATGGTGAATACCTGAGCCAACCCCTGTGGTTCTGCTCTTTGACACAAGCGGCTCCATTATAATTCTGCTGGTGCAAAACCATCTCTGCAAGACTGTAACAGCCCTGTGGCTACTGGATCCCTGCCTTCCTCCATTTCTCTCCCTCTCCCACCTCATAAGCCTAAAATAGCAATAATGCACCACCCTCGGTTAGTGGCAGATCTGGGCCTCAGCCACTGGTTTGTGTGTGTGCATGTGTGTGTGCGTGTCACAAGGTCACTGCTATTGTTCTCCTGTCCTGTGGAAACAGGGTTGGGACGCCTGCATCCTGTCTCTCCCTGCCCTCTACCTCTATCGTCATCCCTCTCAATCTCTCTCTCTCTCTCTCACACACACACACACTTTCTCCCACTGATGGCATCCAACACTATTTACTGAAACAATGAAGCCTAAGGAAAACGTTCTAATGAGCAGGATAACTTTTAGCTGTGTAAGCAAAGACATCTTTAACGTGGCTTTGTGTCTGTACAGGCTCACAGAGTGCAAATCCACCGCTGATAAGACACAACGTTGTAAACAAAAGAACAAAGCAGCGCAAAAACTGTAAAAATCGGGGTCGCTGTTGTTACTGGTGTTCGTCCCTTCGATTTCCCCTTTTCTTCCATTTCCTGTTATTCTGTCTGCTTCTTTTCCCTTCCCCAATTCTGTCCTTCTCGTCCCTTGTTTTGCTGGTTTCTCCCTTGTTCTCACCGTATACAGAAGGCGGCCACAAAGACGAAAGTGACGAGCAGCAGCAGCCCAACAGCGATAAGGATGCCAGTAACCAAGAGCTGGGAGGGAGAGTCATGTCCTGAGAGACAAGACAAAAGGGAGATATGGAGAAGAAAGGAAGACAGAGAGTTAATGTAATCTCAGAAATCACATGAGGAGGTTTACATTGGCAGCAAAGAAAGTGTGAGGAATCCAAGGAGCGGGGAAAAGGAAATAAAGGAACATGACAAGAATTTGTAATACCAATGAGGCTCAATGCAAGGACACCGACTCAATACAAGGACACAGACAGTCGATTCATAACACACTATGCAGAATAAACTCCGAAAAAACCTTCACAGCAGAAAATAAAAGAAAAACATGTCATGGGAAAAAAGGGGTGCATTATTTATTCTTTTTTTTTTTTTTTACCATCAGGTAGGGTGCGGAAGATGGCTGTGGGACTGAAGCTGCCGTATCCCGCCATGGTTCGTGCTCTGACCTGGACTTCGTACTGAGTGGCCCGACGCAGGTCAGTCAGCACAATCTGGTTTCTGTTACTCTCTGTATAGTGACACTGATCTTCACTTCGTCGCACCTGCCAAACGGGAATAAAATTAGTTGCGCTTGTGAGTGGATTTAAAGGATTGAGCATCGTCGAATTGATCTCCATTTGAACCAGGTGATGCCAAATAATAAAATCCACCCATTATCTTGTATATGAGCTTTAACTTCTCAGTGGGGAAAGCCTTTATCAACTAGTGTAAATGTTAATGTTTTCCCACAAAGCTGCAGGTTAGAGTTTCTTGCATCATTTACAGAGTTATTTCTCAGGGAACCTATTTCATATTTAAGCCAAATTGCTATGGTGTGAACTGAATTGATATTGAAACGAATTGGGACATTGTGACATGGAATTGATTTGGGAAATCAGGGGTGATACACAGTCGTACTTCTATTGAGAAAAACAAGAGAAGCAAATGAAAACAAATATGAGGTAACAGAGATGATGAGAATTATTGTGTGGGTGGAATAAAAAGGTTGATAAAAACCTATGACAGGAGGTCCTTTGTATGACTTCCACACGTCCTGTAATTATAATTACATATAACTACCCAAAAATTTTGATATAGGCAAAAAAAAACCTCATTTAAAATAAAATACTTCAGCAATTATTTTAGGAAGGTGTCAATTTTGTAATCCGACTAATCTGGTTCACTTTGTGTCATTTTTCTACTTGGGTGCCTGGATATTCTATTGGTTGAAGTACATTAAAACGCGGTCACGCAGCTACAGCCAGAAGTGTATCTAATATTGTGTTAGAAGCTTAAATGTGCTTTGAGGTTTATTTTGCTGACACCAAATGTCCTTTTTGTTTGAGCCTCAATCTCAGACAAAAAGAATTTTTGTGTGTGTTGTGATAAGAGCGACACAAAGAAGAGTCAGATACACACACAAAGCAGCGGAGACATAAAGCGACACGCTCAAACAACCCAGTTTTAGTCTCGTTCATCTGCGTATTATTCTTCTACTAGATGGGATGAAATACTGTAAGATATTGTGGCATTTATACATTTTACTTTGAGTACCCATTATCTGCCAATCTACTCGGCGCTGCTTTTTTTTTTTATATTCAGTAACATTTACGCGTAAAGTGTGTTGATAGTGCTTTCTTCTCCTCATTTGTAAACAAACTTATGCAATGTGAATGGTGTGTGACCTTTACATCAGACAGCTGAGAGATTCTGTGAGGCCGCTCTCACCTTCTCGCAGTAGCGGAGCTGATACTGCAGGATGGTGTAGTGTGGCTGCGCTGGCACTGACCAGTGCAGAGTCAGGCTGCTCTCTGTGGAGTTACTCTTCCGAATCACAGACACCAGTGATGGCACTACACAGATGGCGGACAGATTATAAATAACACATGAAATCCTTCCTGTCTATACCTTTACACTGCACTCTCTCCATCTCTTACCGTCGTGGCTTGTGGTGATGTTGACGCTTTCACTGGCGGGGTCCTTCCCGCTGACTTCAGACACACCGTTAAGTGTCTGGATAGTGAAAGTGTATGTAGTGTGAGGTAGGAGGCCCCACACTTCCACCCTACGTCCCTGTAAGCCGTGTTGAGATGGACGGTAGCTGACGCTGTCTCCACAGGGCAGGCAGGGGCCCTTGGGGGGCCGGCAGACAGAGCACTGGACGTTGTAGCTGAGGTCAGTTCTGCCGCCGTTGTCCAGTGGCTCATTCCAGTCCAGGCTCAGAGTGGTGTTGTTGATCTTGGGAATGATGCTACGTGGGGCTGACGGCGGCTCTACAGTGACGACCGAAAAACACACAAGGTAAAATGACTTTCAACCTACGTACATGGTTCTATTGTTCTATTTCAACTTTTAGCATTGTATATATCAAGCATAATTAATAATAACCTATACTTTCAAAGCAAAATTAACATTACATAAGTGAACGTATTTTTTAAAAAAATGCCAGTTTCTCCTCAGTTTGAATGCATTGGGTCGGGTCATCTTATACTTATCCAAGTGAAACGGGGTATATTTAGATCTTTTCAAAGCACAAGCTAAATTTCCACTCCTTCTGTGTGGATGTCAACCCACACAGAAAACATGACATCAATTTCTTGAATGCACCTGAACATTAAACTGTTGCTTTAGATGGTATTTTTTCAGATGATCTTAACTGAACCATGTACAGTGAACTCCATCAGACGGGTATTTCTGAGGCCCACATCGGTGATTTGGACAAACCTTTCTGTGCTTATTGATATTTACAAAACTTCTTCAGGCGTGGAAATAGCCATTTTCAAGCTCCACAATATTCTTCAGTTTGTTGTGATTGTGTAGACTCTATACATATAAATAACGAAAGACCAAATGCATATTTTCATCCTAAAATTACCATTGCATAAAGGTTTCAATGGTGCCTCTGGTCTAAGGACTGCAAACATTGGAAACGAAGCAGCAATTTGTGAATTTCAATTTTATTTTTAGCTGCCACTTAAACCTAATGTAGTCGCGGTGCATGAAATGTCTCTGTCAAATCGAATGATCATCTCTATTATGTTACACTTCTGCTGCTTTACCTCTCTGTGACCCACACAGACCATTTGTTTGCGTTTTTTAGTATACAGAAGTGGTTCCATTCACTGTGCACATGCACTGACACATCAGAACGACGCTCCTGCCGTAGCTTTGCGCCACAACAGGAGCATATGTGGTGCAGAATTTAACTGGTGCAATTACGTTTGTCTAAAACGGGAAGATAATGATCACCATCTGAAAATTGTGAGAAGATAGCTATTGCCTCAAGCCAAGCATAACTAAACAGCATTACCACTCAGCTACTGTGAATGAGTTTCTGTTCCTGCCAAGGAGACAGAGCTTTGTCAGTAAGCCTGCAGCTAACTTAAGTGCTAATAGTGTTCTCATTGGAAACCCAAGCCAGGAAGAATCACAGACAATCTCCGTGCATATGAATTGTAACTTTAACATTTGAGAAGAGGGGTTTTGAGGGGTGACGCGTTTTACAAGTTAATAATCAGAATGCATTATATTAAAATTACACAGGCTCTAACGGTAAGGTGAGACAGACACTTGGGAAAGAGTCCTTATGATCTGAAGGCGGAGGTGCTGGTCTGCAATTCTGCATACAAATTAGAAATATAAGCCATTTGGAGAACTAGGCACAGACAATCAGCGCAAAAACAGAATATGGAATAGGAAAAGCCTCATTAAGTGATGAATAATTAAGATAACTCTTTTGTAATTAAAGTTATCGGGAATAATAAAATTGGTGGATGTGAATTGTAGTCGATATCACACCTGCAAAGAGTAGAGACTGTTAACATCCCGACACTAAGTTTCACATTGTTCCACATCCTCTTTGTGGCCCGTCCAAGAGACTGCACCTAATTAAAATGTCCCTCCCATTCACACATCCAACATGTGGCTGAATTGAAATTCCTGAATCGGCATGGAGGTGTCACTTAAGACCATCAATGCCTACTTCACTTTAGACTGAATGCCCTACCCCCATCAACCTGTCACAAAAGGCATGCATCTCAATACCCGGCAGAGGGACAAAGGACACAAAGCAGATTAGAGAAGCCTGGCCAAATGACACCAGAGGAAAAGGCCAAGTAGTGTCAGAGATGTTAAAAACAAAAGCAGAAGAGCAGAGGAAGAAACATTATAAGAGCAGTGACGCCCGAGAGGCTTATCACCTCCACATTTGCAAATACAAACACAAATATCAGTCCGTCTACTCACTTGTACATGGATTGTCCGGGGAGTCTGATTCTGAGCGTAGATACCCAGAGTAACACGCACACATGGCCGAGCCGCGGATCGTGGTGAAGCTGGATCCTGGACAGGCTGTGCACTGCCCGTCTGTGCCTGACTTGAACCTACCCATGGGACAGGCTGAGGGGGACATGAGGGGAGAACAAATAAAGCAACTGTGGATGTGACCTGCTCCACACTGCACAGCACTAAAGTTTTACAATCACAGCCCCCAAATGACCTGGGTTCAAATGAATCTGTTTTTTTTTTTCTCTCTAGGTGCCAGATGGTTGTAGAGTGGCACACAGTAACATATAATGAGGGCTATAAACCTTAGACAATCACAGCAATGAATCCGACTGTCAATAGTGAATTAAGGGAATAAACGTGTTTGTCACTGACATGCTGTGTGTCAGGAAACGTACCTGACCCGATCTGAATAATGAAGCAGTAATCAACAAACATCTGGGAGTATTAACAATGCTAATTGATCCACGTATTATTTGCAGTAACCCCACACAAACAAGGCAATGAAAAATAGTGTGGTAGCATTAGACTGTGATTGTGGCTGTGAAACGAGTCTGCGCCTGGAGGATCAGATAAACACCAGACTGTCAGTGCTGCTGTTGTAAACTGAAAACCTTTACATTATGGATGCGGTCTGGCAAAACTGGCAATAAAACAGAATGTTATGATGGTTTACAAACTAAAAGCTGAATTCAATTGGTTAGAAGAAAGGGCATATATTCTGTTGTTACTAGTGCTGGTCTGAACTTTCTTCTCAGCTTCTTTAACATGAACTTAAATATTTATCTCCTTCAAAATAGTGACATTTGAATGTGTCACCAGCTGCCACCTCACAACGTCACAGGCAATGGCCAGAACCTGCTCTGTTCGCATTCAGCGCTCAATGTGACAGCTGAAATGCAGCTCCAGCCCCCGATTAAGACAAGTGAAACTTTCGCACCAAGTGAAACAGTGTTGAAGTCAAAACTGACTTGTTTTGAAGGGTCAACCCACTCAGTCTGATGCTTTTCTCCTGACATTTCAACGTGCTAATTTTTCACAGCAGGAATTTCATGTGAAAGGGAGAAATGTGTGTGGAGTGCAGCTGTGAATCTCATCTGCCTCATTTTTAAATACACAGCTGTTAAAGAGATGTTATTTCATACGATTAAAATGCCAGAAGAGTCATTTTGACAGACCGACACAGTGGAAGACATGCTTATCAAACCAACCTGTCTGCTTTGGTATCAGGCCTCTGCTCTGGGTACCATGACATATATACACACACACACACACTCCTCTGCTAATACTGAGCTGTGTTTTCACATACAGCAAAGCTTCACCCTAAACCCATGCTAATTTATGCAATTATCTTGTCTTATCTTGTTATGGACCTTGTTGTGGATCGACGGGAGATCACGTTGGGCGTGTGAAAATATAAACACTCAAAATATTATTCACACTCCTCACTTTGCCTGTGGTAGTTTGAATTGATGCCTTGTACCGACAGAGTTGTGACAGCTTGTTGTAAGTGTACCTGCAGAATAAACATTGCAAGTCTATGTTTTAAGGTTGCGTTTTACCTTCAGTATTGTGTCACACTGCTTAACACAAACCGGCGTGGACTGAAATATACCCTGTGTGTTGCTGTATTTATAGCCTGCCAGAGAGGTACTTCAAAGACGTGGTTCTAATATTGTAATCAAGCTCATATACAGCACTAAATCAACATGACAGCGCTCATAAGTTTTACGTTAGGGGGCTGTGTTTGACCCAGAAATATATGTATTGTCTACAGGAGATAATGGCATTACAGCCAAATTAATTTAATTATAAACCTAGATGTCAATTTCATTTTCTGAAATGGCCAGCCCACGAAGCAAATTAACTGTTCAATCTTGCTATAAAGGCAATTTCCTTTTATGGCCCTGTGAGTGTTTTTTTCCCCTCGCAGCTCTCGTCAGTGATAGAACTCTGGAAATGCCAACTCCACTTCACCGCGAGCAAAATGTCGAAAAATTATTTTTTGTTATGAAAAATCATTACACCCCCCACAGAGATCAAACTGAACCCCACCTTCAAACACTGACGCATGCAACCGCTGTAGAAACTGTAGCATTCCTCCCTGTGCTCCATGTTTAGATTGTGCGTCTCTGCTCCAATATTTATCTGTGTTTGATGGTGTGTCTGTGTGTGCGTGGAGGGGGTGTTCACGCACCAGCCTTGTTAATTGGACTCATTAGACAGAGCTGCTGCACTGCTCCTGAGAGAATCCTGCTTCTTCCTCTTTTTGTCTGCATGGCTTTGATGTTTCTCAAAGTGATATGATCTTTACTCCGAGCCCCCGCCGTCCCGCTCCCCTCACCTCTCCAGCCCTCCTGTGCTGGTTCTATCTTAGTTGAACCATAAGTTGTCTCAGCAGTGAGCTTTTGACCCCGCTCCTCCCTTCAGAGATAAGTGCTGCTCTACCTGACCTCTCCTCGCTCTTTCGGTGTCACAGCTGTTATCCTGCCTCATTAACTTCCTCGGTCTCTCATTTCCTCTCGAATGCGCCGACCCTTGCTTGTACCCCACCCTCATCTTGCCATTGTTTTGTTGTTTAGTCTGCCTGCTCTGCTGCCTGTGTGGGTGTACGCTGCATGCGTGTTTGGATGTTTGTCTGAGCGGAGACGTGTCTTTCACCTGTGCATCTCGTGTACCCCTCGGTGGGCTCGAACCCCGGCAGGCAGGCGCAGGACGTCGTTGGCTGGCCCACCCACTGACCGTCTTCCCCGCAGAAGAGCTTGGGCGGTCGGGGTCGGGGTCCCTGCTGGGCGGCGTGCTCCACACAGACACCCTGCGCCTCCTGTACCAGAGTGCGGGGGACGGTCTCGGAGAAAGAGGAAAGGGCGCTGACCAGGGGAGGGCACTTCTTGAAGAAAACCCTCACAGACAGCAGAGCCATGCAGGCGCCTTGAGCCTGAAAAGCCAGATAGAAGCCTCTCTTGGACAGGGGGCCAAGCCTGAGCGTCTTCATATTAAACTTCCGCTCGCCATCCTTCCTTAGTAGAAAGTCTGCAGCCACTGTGTCCACCTAGAACAGGAAGCATAAGAAAAGATCCTTAACTCATATGTTATGGCCACGTTCCAACACACGGCACTTACAAAGGACCAGACTTGTGGTTTGCATGTTTTAGTCATTTTGGTCCATTAACTACACATCACATATGCTTTACATTATTGATCACTTTCCAGAGCATACCACGGTGACTTTAGATTGATGTTCTACCTTTTTGGCAACCATTGTTTGCCATTTGTTACTATGGGGGCTTTGAACTTGCAGGGACCTGAAACTTGCTTGTGATGGGTGATTCATCATGGTGAACATTTCATCACTTTTATTTTTCTGTCAAAGTTACATTATTAAATGGTAGTAAAGTTGCGAAGCCGGGAGTATTTCAAAGCTTTCTTTGTAGTATGTTTAAGCACACTCCATATCTGAGGTTTAGAAATGGGATAATGAAAAAAAGCAATGCATTCATGAACCGTTTGTTGAGAAAATGAAACCTGCAGGACAGAAAATAGGCTTATAAAGTGGACTGAATGCTCTAACAAGGGTTATTAAAGAGTCTTTTCTCGCTTTAAACAATAGCACACCTTGAACACAAAAACTAAAAAGCTTAAAAGAACTCTCAAACACAGCACTTGTTAGTCCTCTGCAAGCTGGTTTTGGTGATGAAATGTATGGCAACAGCAAATAAAGGCAAATAACACATCATATCAATTCAGAGAATCGGTTCCGTTTTTTTTTTTGGTGGCTTACTGATTCTGGCTATGAATTATCTTGTGCTCATCAAAGGATAGAAATTTTGATTCTTTTAAACCCATAATTTAGTATAATGCTTTCCACTTCTACAGAATTCTAACACAACAGATGTCACATTCACTCATGACTAGGAGTGAACTAAAGCCAGTCACTGGATAAGGACTGTTTGAAAAGACTCAACAGGACTAAACGTTGATACTCGTGGCGTTTGTTTCTTCATCTTCCCCTTTATGTTACATCTGCAGTACTGAAAATAACTCTCCCTCACTAAAAAGGAGTTACAAACCCAGTGAAAATTGCTGTGTGCTACTTTTGGATTAATTTAGAATATTAATGGCAGCAATTGGCTGGTGAGCCCAGTCCTGGATCAGGTATGCAGCATGTTCTCATTTGTCCCAGTAGGTCAGCAGACCTGAGCTACCAAACACCTTGTTACTACAATAAAGGACAACGCCTAATGTAAGAATGCTGTCACTGTTTATAAAGTACTTAACCACCATTTAATTATTCAAAAGTTGTGACTATCCTTTGTTTATATGGACACCTAATATAAATGACCTAACACTAAACATAGAGCCTTTGAGTCGTTCACATGAACGTGGTTATACCTTGGTGTACGGGTTCTCCATCCATGGCGGGTAAGTGGCCGTGGCCTCATTTGAGTCGGCTTGGTAATAGTAGAGGTTGAAGGTCTCCTTGCAGCTGCGGTGGTGGGTTCCCCTGGAAGAACACTCCAACATGGTGAACCTCAGTTCCACGTAGACCTGAGATGCTCCTCTGCGCTGGATGAAGCCACTGCGCAGCCAATGGCTGGACGAGCTGTCAGTCTGACAGATCTCATACGTCCTCACGCTGTTGTTCTCCTCATCTAGACCACTTACTTCCTCCCACTGAGAGGAAAGAAGGGAACAAAGGCCCATCAAATCACAGGTTAAAATGGCGATTTGACCTAAAAAAAACTTGAGAAAGTGTTTCTCGAGTGAATGTAATTCTCCTGTAAAGATACTTCACACAAATCCATAAAATGTCCTGTTTGTTGTAATATTCATTTGGTGACCCTAGTCTTTACTGAACCCCTCACCAGTTTGTGGGGCACACGTGGCCCACTGTGGATTATAATTCACCCTAAATTTGAATGTAAGTGGTTAAATCATTCTTCTTGCTGAGTTGCAGCCCTGCTTGTGGGGAATACAAGTCGTACTTGTCAAACAGAGCACACTAGTGCGCACAGCATCCATGACAGACAGTGTTCACCACACAAACACACTTTTTTAGACTAAAATACGGGCATACAGAGGGGAGATCACAAATATGTATGAAGTGATGTACTTCCACAGAAATCCACATTTGTTGGGAAGCCAAATGCAACACAAAAATGCTTTAATGTTTGACTTCTGAGTCAACAGCAAACATGTTCACCGCCACTATGTTCCCAGAGCAGGAAACAAGCAAGAAATTAACATACTCAGGGCAGAATTTAGCAGATTTGCTGAACTTGAGGCTTGGAAATTCCGTTATGTAAATATGTAAATCTTTAAAAATCCATTTGCAGATGATGTGTTGAGTGAGGCAGCATACCAGTCTGAATGAATTACAGTGCAGTGGAGCACTGAGAGTGAGGTCTGAGACTTGAAGGGACAAGAAAGGATTTCCCTTTTTATCCCAAATCTAATACTACAGACTTTAGTAAACAAATGTACAACACAGCTTGCCGACTGGTCCATTTAGATGCCTCCAGAAGCTCACCACAAGACTATTATGTGTCATTTCGATGTGTGAGGCCAATGAAAAGCAGAAAATATGTCAAAAATTGAATTATTATAATATTCATGGTGAAAACAGTGCTGAGCATATCCTACAGGAAACATAATATTCTACATGGCTGTTTTTTTTTATTCTCTTTTGATGGATTGTGCAGGAGGCAATTTAAAGAGGCTCCATAATTTAGTTTAACATGGAATGAAAAGGCAATTAAAATCATCACAGAAAAGACTTTATATTTAAGATCTCTTGACATTGTAACTGCCCTAATAATAGTCCAGAGTGACTTTTTTCTATCAAATCTGAGTGCTGGTGGAATTTCAGGCTCCAACACCACAACAGGAGACTGGTGGTTAGTATATGCTTTCATTGTATTCAGTGAATGTATTCATATTCGGTGGAAATTGCTCAGGGGTTGTGGTTGATCACATTGACTCACACAGATATCAGCCATTTCGACATATAAATAACAGTAACATCTGCTTTTCCTTTAATTTCTGTTCCTTTGTTTGGTATGGCATTGTATATTTCAGGGTTTGCACATTGTAGTGAGATCTCTACGTGTCTTGTTTAATTTATGGTCGGGCGATATTTAATTAATCTGACCAATACGGTTTTTGCTTTTTTATCTATGTATAATGAATCGTTAATCGAGATCAGTGCTTGCTCTTTTACTTGACAAATATCCCAAATGACTCCTGTTGCCTCATTTATATATGGCAGTGAATGTTTCTCTACATTTTATTTATGGTTTTATTTGTAACTGGCGGTGCTTGCAAATGCTGCTTTTAAGGTTGATATTACACACATACAGCACATGAACTTAATGAGGAAAATAGTTCAGAACTTGATTAGTTATTAATTTTAGTTATCTTATTCTTTTATTTATTTTAGTTATTATCTATATTAACAGTATCACCTTCGCATTGCAGCCACTCATAGCTTGGACGCTTTTGCACTTTTGTATTGCTTTGTATTTGAACTGTGTTGTCAGTTGCCAAACAACGTCATTTTGTTGCCAGACCCACTGTGTGTGTCTGCGCAATGACAATAAAGGAAGTCTTAGTCTAAGTCTTAACTGGCCACTGTAAAAATAGAGTTTAAAATATTTCCCATAACGCTGAAACATTGTTTCAACAAAAACAAATAATTTTTTGATACAATATAAAAGGCTGTCGCCAGTGCTATGACCACTGAAGAGATTAATACTCAAGTCCAAACTCTTGAAAAATGGGGATGTCATTTACTCAGTGAAAAGGCAGCATAAACATGAACCATGTCAAGAGCTAGAGCCACATGTACAAAAGCCCATGTCAGGGAAACAAAGCAGTTTTTATTACACAAAGCTCATGGTGTCTCTGCAGCACTGCTTGTCATCCTTCAGTGTATCACTACTCAACTAATTTTACTATTCAGCATAAAGGATTTATGAAACACAATCCAGCCATACTCTAACCACAAATCACAGGCTTTTCAGAAATTGTTAAAAAAAAAAAGGGTCCCTGAAAACCTCCACTGTGTGACACTTCTTGAATCCAAAGCACATACACATTTGCTGTGTTGTAATGGTTTCCGTCCAGTCTGAGAAACCTCCCTGCCAGTATCACTGTAACCATTTTCCTTCTGAGACATGAGCGACTCAAGCAGTTTTGGTCACTGATGCTGCTGGCACACAAAACCTAGCAACCACTCTTCAGTTGATCAAATTACAAATATGTCTTTATCTGGCTGAAGTGTTCAGAACTGTGGGCGGCACACATCAAGTCCAAGGCTGATGGGATTTATCAAAGCATCTGCTTTTAATATACTCTGAATCCAACTCGGACGCTGGTGTTGCCATTATTCTGTCAGTTACCTGCCATATAAGGAACTCTTTTATGGGCAAAGTAACAAAGGAACAGCTGGAAGTCAAAAATCCCCCTTCGCCATGAGGTCTGCGTAAGGAATACAGATAACACGATAAAGCTCCAGTTACATACCAGGGGTTTGGCACGTGAGAAGACGGTCCATTTCAGATCAGAAGTCTCAGTCTTAGTGTTCATCAGGACCTCTGTGGGGGAAAAAAAATCAGTCACTGCAGCATGACTTATATGAGGCTCAACCATATCCAAAGAAACAGAATGTAAAAATCAAACACTGAACATATTTTGGGACCCACGCTGCATACCAAGTATGTACCAGAGCTTACACTGGGATTAGGAAAGAAGATGGGGTTTCTCCAGTCAATTACACCTACAGGAACATTCCCACTACCCTAAAAATTGTCTTTCATTTCATTTATTTGTTTTTTATTCCCAGATGTCCTTTCTGGTCCCAGAGATGCGGCGTACTTGTGGTCACACTAAAGCTGGAAAATGAGTCTTTTTGTTCAGGGAGCGAAGGGACAAGCACACGGAACAAGGTATTGACAGGTCTTACGTAGCTACAGACACGCAATGGAACAGAGAAAGAGCGAGGAGACAAGCATATACAAAGATTTAAGCCCTTCCAGTCACCATCTGTGATTACAATAGAATTGATTTTTTGTAATCTTTTGAAGGGCAGGCTGCCAGCTCGCAAACAATCCCAGCACTTCTACGATGATTCAGGACCCTAATAAAACCCAGGACCTGAACTGCATGTAACTTGCTCAGTCAGGTAGGGGTGAAAGGAGCCCCTTCCATTCGAGGACATCTTTTTTTCGTAGCTGTCTTAACAGATTGTCTCCGCTGAATTGTGACACGTATTTATACTGATGGGATGAGCCTCCTGTCACAGAGTGACTTTTAGAGCCGTACACATTCCCCTCTGAAGTTCATCTCGAGGGTCAGGCAGTTTGGATTTACCAATAAACAGGATTTAATGCAGCTCTCCTGTGTGCCGTGATGAAGGAGAGCGCTTGCATAAAAATGGATGTTGGTAGAAATGGGGGTTTCAATGCGAGTCTATCATCGGGGTTATTAAGATGTTTTGTTGAATTAGCCTCTCAATAAAAAGTTCTACTGCAAAGTCTGGCATCGTCCTTCCATTAAAACATAACCTCACATTCACATGGACATTATAGGATGGCCTCTGCTGCTCATAAACCAATATGGTCCTACTTTGTCTTTCATATATTTTCCTAGAAGTCCAATTTTGTTTTTTCTTCCAGGTGTATATTTTTTAAAATAACACAACAGATTTTTATATTCAATCTATATTTTTCCTTCATGAAACAACAATAATAATGTTTTTGACAGATTACATTGCCTACTTGTAAAGGCTCTTATTCACTCAACTCATGACATTACATGACAACTTGCAGATGAACGCATTGTCACATTAATAAAAAAAAAAAGATCAAGAAAAAAAGGCATTACTATAAATCCTGGATCAGACCTATGTGTTGCTGTTTCCTTCTGTATAAAATGTGTCGTTCCCACTTCCCACGTGCTCTTTTATTTTTGAAAACATCTGCTCCGCATATGTCTATCAAAACCAGTTTTTTTTATCTTGAACAGATATATTCAGGGTTTCTGTGTTATTGTATACAGAGATTACACAGTTCTATTTACAGCTACATCTAATGGTTTATTTTTTTTTCTCTTTTGTCAACTCACACTGGTAATCTGCTGTACATTTTTTCTCCGCTTCTAGAGCCTTGTGTTTTTTGTTTGTTTTTTTTTACTTTCCTACACCATGCTCTCTTGTTGCACCATTTTCCCCATTTTTAGACTATATAATAAAGCAAATGAAGATGCAAATTTAACTGCTCACAGCTTATTAGCAAACTTATCAGCTCTGCTTCGTTGCTACATTGATACATAGCCAAAGGAGTAAATGGAAGTACTGTAATGTTACAAATTGTTTTTAAGACAGAAATTTCTGCATTGGTTGGAGCAAAGAAATAGCTATGTTTTGATGGAAGGTCAGCTCTATGGAGGCACAAGATGAGCTGATATTAAATGCTGTCTCACTGGGAGTGCAGTAAACATAATCAAACATTTGCACAACAAAGTCATTTTCCACTCTTCTTCGTTTAACTTATTGACCACAGCTAGAGTGAGGTCGTCTCTCATAACATTTCTTAACCACTAGATGTTTTAGTCCTTAAATTTCAACCCTGGCAGTCCCACCCAGGGGTTGACAAGCTATCACACAGACCCGTGAACCAACGCCAGACAGCAGACATCAAAATCACCTATTATACCCCAAAATATCGTTAATAACATATTAAAAATGCAATAATGCACCACCAGCTGCACAATTATTAAATGATCTAAATACACAAACGTGAAGGAAAATTTCAGGGAAACAGATATTTATGACCTATTCACACAAACATGAATATTTATCTACGCAGATATTTCCTTCCTCTGTTTATAAACAACATTCTGTCCACAATTCTGTCAATAACATCTACACAACCTTCAGTATAAAATCTGAAGAATTCAAAAACAAATCTTACAAACACTACAGCAACCCTTGTGTTATTGACTGCTGTTAAGCTGTGGATGCGGATAATACTGCAGATGAAGAGGCTTTAAATACGACAAGCAACAAGTGAAGTTACTGTGTTACTTTCCGTTGTCAGTGTTCTTTCCATGATGTGTATTCAAACACAGCATCAGTCCAGTCTTGTCTCCTCAGGGTCCCCATGCTAACCTCAATCTACTGCAGGTCATACACTGACTAATGTACCCGGATTGGATGTTCTGGGCGCCACTTCATTATACAGAGGCATACGTAAAGCGGGATGCGACACAGTCCTTTTTCAATCAATTCAGAAAGCGTTTGAAATAATCTCTGTTGTTGCATCCATTTACATCTGGATGAGACACCCGGACATGGACACATGCAAAACATCAACATTAGTGTGGACATTAGATGCAGGACTGAGGTGTCAAGAGTGGTGCAGTGGTACATACTGTCAGGTCACATCAAGAAGGTCCGAGGTTTACCCCCTGCTAGTTCCTGGGATAGGTTCTATTATCCAATCAACCCTCTACATCAGTAAACAGTTCTGAAAATGCCTGCGTGGATGAATAACTGTTGGAATTAATGTAAGTCTATGGGGGCAAAAGGCTTGCAGAGCCCGTATGTAGTGGTCATCAGCAGTATCTCCCTTTGAAACACCTCGTCTATCTTTTTGTTCCAAATACACATTTTTTTGCCTCTTGAATGTCTCTAAAAGTTTGAGGACAGAACACTTTAATTTATCAAAGATGAGTAATCAATCCACATGGATTGTCTCACAACTGTCTCACTACAACTACAATGAGTCCCCATTACGTAACTACACACTTGAACAGCCATTCTGATGTATCTCTTGACCTTTCAGTGTTTCAGCACAGTGTAAATTGAGGATAAGAGAAACCTTTTGCAGAATGTATAAAAGTTACAACAGCTGCCAGGAACTAGTCGTACTTGTTCTGCGCAACACCAACACTGCACAAACACTTGTTGTATTTTACCAAAATAACTGCATCACCTACAGTTATTAATCTCTGAACCTGTGTAAAGTCAGAGGCAATCACATTCACCACTTACCACCCACTTTTCAATGAAATAAATACAAACAGGGCATTACAAAAACTGAGAACAGGACAAATCTGAATATCATCTGTTGGGAAACACTCCAGGTGGAACTGTTTAAAAGAGATGTGAGAACAAATGTTGGGAGTCAGTGGGTGGCCAATAATCCGGGTTGACTTAATTTCTTACATTTACATTTAAAATGCTTTAATTAGCTTGGATTTTATTCCATCAATAAAACCTAAATAAGTCTACTAGAACGTCGTACGGTCATAGGTGATTGCTTCTGAAGAGTCTATCACAGCTAAACCAAATGGTCAAATGTTCACATCCGATGAGCGTTTTTTGTTCTTGATTCATCTATAACACCGACAACTGTCAATCACTTAATCAAATCGCCAGTTCAGCTTCAACTAATGCTGTTAAATTGTGCTGGATGTTGATCGCACAGCTAATGTTTTCTCTCCTGCCGAGCATCCTCCCCCCACCACCTCCTTCTATTTAAGATTAAAAAACGGGTTTAATTACAACTAATAAACATTTTAATACAAACTAATTTACAGTAAAGGAGCACAGTCTATAAATATCTGAATCTGTTTGGCTCGTTTATCCATAATGATTCCAATGATCACTCAATCTCACATCTCACCCGCAGCTGCTCACATCTTTGCCTCCTGCTAATTCAAACCGCGAGCGCAGTATTACCCCCCCCTTCTCAAAACCCCACTTTCGTTGCTGTCGCATGGTGAAATGCCTCGAATCTGTCTTATTAAATCCCACCTCAGAGCCGTCTTTGCGTTCCTGTCGTGTGGGTGACGTGTGTCTGGTGTAGCATATAAAAGCCAAGGCATCACTAATCATCTCGGCTGCTGATGCTGCAGCTTCGTTATTATATCACACACCAATATGAAAATGCCACCGGTAGGTTTAATCAGCTGATACACCCTCCCAATCACCTGTTTCTCTTTTTAACCACATAGATGCTCGGTTCCATTTTTTTTTTTTTTCTTGACATGAACCCACCCCGGCTATGAGTAACAAGAATCTGAGACGCTGCAGAGCAGGGAGAGATGGTTGCCGTGTGGAGTGCACAGAAAGAGAGTGAGAGGAGAATGAGGGGGATAATTGGGTGACAAAGTTCAGGCTGGTGCTTTCCCCGCATTTAGTACCTTGAGATCACTTCAGCATAATTCAAAGAACACCTTCATAATACTCAGGCTCCACTGTCTGCACCTTTTATAACCGCACCTGCCTCAGTTTCATATGGTGATTTGAAGGAGTGGAAATGGAACACCAACCCCCGGCATAGTAATCACTGTTTATCACTGCTCTATCATTAAGGTTTATGACACAGGATGCATGAGTGTTTCTATGAGATGGCGAGTGTTCTTATTATGTGCCTGCCTGGCCTTGCCTTTCACTCGACTAGATTCAGACTTGAGCTCTGGCAGAGGAAGCCGGCGCTTCCCTTGTATTCTTTCAGCAGCGCCGGCCACCCACCGCCGGAAAATTGCCCCAAGTGCTAGAAAAATGTAGAAACAATGAAAATTCGTCATGTGGCCATATTTAACACCCAAAACAAACAATTGTACAGTAATTACAGTACAATTGTCCATATAAAGAGTTACTATTGGAGTCTAAACACCGACGTGAGACGGCTCAAGACCCAGCCACGGATATGTAGCTCAAAGACAAATTGCAAGATTAAAATGTCCACTTAGAAGTTTCTTTAAGCTCCGTTACGTAACCGTAGGGTTGAGCTGAGGAGGGTGAAAAAAACTGGACTAGCGACACAACGAGGTATCAAACGGAGGGAGCGTGGCACAGTTTTTGCCATCATCTGAACAATGTCAGGGTAACACAAGCAAAAGGATGGTATTAAGGTTTCAGTGTGAACAAACAACAATAGCGGGTGTTGTACAAGGTTTTCTTTTAACGTGCTAACCTGACCATGTGTTCTGTGACAATGGGAGCCTATACACCGAACCTTACGCCCTCGTTTTCTATACAGCTGTCTTCAGGCTTCAGACGGCTGACCTCAAACACGAGACTGGGACCCATTTGATCCAAATCCCTTTTTTTTTTTAATGTAACATGTACGGTTCTTCATCCTGTCTTCATTTTCTTCGCCGCATGCCGTTTTCCCTTCGTATTTTCCACTCTCTCTGTGGCTCTGCAGTGTGATAGGGAAATTATAGGCCTATGAACATTTGCCCTGCTTCAGCTACAATTAGACCTCATTTTAATTAAAGAAACAGAGTGCCAATTACCCTCACACACCTAGAGAAATGGAGACGGGGGAAGAGCTGTGACAATAATGACAAAGAAGAAAGTGGGAGAAAAGATCATAGAACAAGCTGAGATATGACAGATGGGAAAAGCTCAGCTTGAATCTTTAACCACTAGAATATTAGTATGTTTGCTAACAAACATTTAACAACTATATTTCAAAGGCATCGTACTCGCAATGCATGAAAAACCCGTATGCGTCAGGATTTTAGATGTTTCTGTGAGAACAATTTCCCTTATGAATAATAGTCTGGTGTCACTTTAATCAATTCTAATGAGTTCTACTAAAGTTTTGGGGAAAAAAATGTAAAAAAGAGAAAGGTAATAATTCATAAGTTTGTGCTCCTTGCATCTGTTTGCATAACATTTATTCACCGACTGATGGTGGTTTGGGACCAAAAAGTACTCCTTTCAAGCTCAATATGAATGTTTGTCCCATTTCCTGAAGCAGCGGCGTAATGTTTTGATATGCGCGTTATTGGCCTCCAGGTATCACTCAGAACCTTGAGTGTTTCAGGGATTAATGCAAGCGCATGTTTTAAATTTCGGAAAGCTAATACACTGTTAGCAGGCATGCTTTGGGATGTTCTGGCACCTGAAGCAATTTAACACCTCAATTTTTCACTATTACAAAAAAAAAATCCGTCCCTTTGGTCATTTTGTTTACAATATTATCATTGTAGTTGCAGTTTGTACTTTTGGCTATATTCATATTGCAATAAGCCCAGGTATTATTACCTCATACAATAAGAGTTAGAGTTGTTTAAGGGCAGAAAAGTAAGGCTTGTTTTGTCTGCGAGGAATAAAATAATTCTCTCACTTGTTATAGCATTCGCCTTCAAGTGGCTTATAATAAATATCGCCGGGTAATCTTTAAAGATGCTAATTATGGGTCTATTTGCCCCCACCCCCCCCATCTTAGGTTGTCTATCTCACATAGAACGTGAAGTTTAAAAGCTTTAGAGTAACATGTCAGCTTCACACCTTTGTTTCTGTACGTATGTGTGTGTAAGCATGCGAACATAAATGTTTGGAAATGAATGCGCTTAGTGTATGTGTTACAGACTTGTGTGTGTGTCGTTGACAGAGTTGTGTCTACTGAGGTTAGACCTCGGTTTCCTGCAGCTCCTGTCCCCTTCCTGTCTCCTGGCCTGGTGAAGGGCCGGCGGCCAACATGCACATCTTTCACCACAGAAACCGAGCTGGCCACTGTTTAACCCCTGGTCTCCTGTATAACAAAGGCCTCCTGAGGCACTTGATGTTGGACTCAGCGTCTTTAAAAGGAGTGACTGCATGTATGGAGCTGTGACATGAAAGAGGGAGCTGTTGGGAGAGGTGTTAATGGTTAACACTCCTCCTCCTCTTGGGGCGGACACATATCAATAAATGTTGTGTTTGGTCTCTGTCCCGGGACAGGATGCGGCCCAGTTTAGGGAGGAAGTGTCAAACTGGACAGAAACCAAAGATGCTTAACCAGAGACTATCAACAAAGCTGTGAATCAAAACCGCTGAGCCAACGGACTGAGGATGAAGCACAGGTCTGGGAGAGCTGACCTCCGGATGGTTTGACATGAGTGGACACAGCCTTTACAGATCTACTAGACAAATTTCTTCCATTAATGATTTCCGTTCACTGTTTCTCATAGCTGTTGAGGATGTACTTCACCAAAGCGCATCAATCTCACAGTTCAAACAGTGGATCACAGGAAAAGGCCAAATATCTTCTGCCTTTTCTTTCTTTTTGTTTTTTTTTCCTTTGGCTAATAACAAACAGGTGATATGCTTTTGATTTCATGTTATTGTTCACCAGAAAATATACTCTAGTCCCAGGGAAATCACCTTATTAATCTTTTCTAATTTTAGCTCGGTGTTAGATATGAATGCAAAAAAGGAAAGAGTCAAACAAAAGCCTTTCTTTGGCATCAGTCGTAGGTAGCGTAAACACAATTAGACACCGGGCTGCAATGGTATGAGCTTTTCTTGACACAATAACAGTCTCTGAGGGGATTGCAGTACATCCCATACCGCAGGTATGTTCTTGAAAATAAGCGGAGTTGTAAATATGGGGGGAGGGAACTAAATGGCATTTCATGGAACAACATAAATGGAGAGAAAACATGAACACAGGTGAGATTCAAAGCTCAGGTTACGTCACGCAAATGCACACACACCATGAAAACAACATTCAATGCTGAAAACCCTGAAAAAATATTTAACACTATGAATAGGATATGATGTATCAGTCCCTGGAATTTCCCTTTAGTTAATTGCATTTAAGTGGGAAAATAATCCGTTATTATTGAAGTTGCACAAGTTCAAAGTTTGTATTGACTTTAATCACGCTGCTTTATAAAAAAAAAAAGTTTCAACCATCATATCAAATGAGGTTAACAGAGGGTTTGGGAGAATACGAGACACCATGTCGGTCTGGTGCTTTTTTTATATCCCCGCCTACAAGTAATGAGTTTTGACCTGTGGTGTCAATTGCAGAGCAGTGCTTGTACATCTTGAGCTCAAACAGGCTTTTCCTTTCAACAAACAAAATTCTCACACTCTGGCTCTGAGGCCATAGATGTTTCCCTAAGAGACTATAATAATATCTCCAGAAAGCAGACGTCTATGTATGAGTGTGACTTAACATTTGAGCATAATTAGAGGAAGTGTTTGCTCTTGGACATCTGAGCATAAAAGGAAGTGAAGGATGTTAGAAAGAAGTGAAAGCGGTAGTTATGGCCATTTAATTAGGAATAGGACGCATCCAAGCAAATAAAACTTTTCCTTTTCTTTCCTGTTGTAGAAATTGACAGCACACCACATTGGTTCAGCTCTACATACCTGAGCAGTGCTTGTCGGACTTAGGAGGTCGGAGGTCAACAGACACCTGTAACTCATGCAGTTCAATTATTGATGTCTTTTCGTTTTGTTTTTTATGTTTGTCTGCTGTCTCTGACCTTGCCATTGAGGGTCGGGAATGTTGTCTTGTCGTGTATCAATGTAACTGTAATGTTGTGTTGTGAAAAATCAGAAATAAAATACAATGAATTAAAAAAGAAAAAACTGACAGAAATGCAATTGCTTGTCAATGGGGCTTCAACGCTAAGATGGAAAATAACAAAGAAATCCTAAATCCTACATGCTTAATTGCCAGCAGTGTCTTGCAACTGATTGACTCAAATGTCTAGCCTTAAAGCAATTTTCAGTTGTTGTTTTTTTTGGGTGGGGGGGAATATTGATCGGCCACAGTGTTCACCTCCTGCTCCTTCCAGTTATACCGCTTTCTTGAGTTATCTTCAAACATAACCCAACTCTAGAAAGCTGAAAGGCTTCTTGAGAACTTTGTTGCAGACAACAACAACCAACTCCCTAGTGGTGCTGTGATACAGGAGTCAACGAGAGGAATGAATGAATTTAAAAAGCCTTATTTTTGGGGTGGAGGGTGTAAAATTACTTATATTTTGGGGTGTACGTTTCCTCTGCATTCCTACCAGTGGCACCACTTTTAAATGAATGATAATACTGTCCATCATAGACAACCCACATCATCCACTGCACAGCACCATCTCCAGGCAGAGGAGCAGCTTCAGTGACAGGCTGCTGTCATTGTCCTGCTCCATGGACAGACTGAGGAAATCCTTCCTCCCCCACGCCATGCAGCTCTTTAACACTTCTCGCGGGGAGCGCTAAACACTTGGAAACTGACTTTTACAAACACTCACATTACGTACCTTATGTTACACCTTACACCTTATATGCCCCTCATACGCACTTAAACTTGCGCTTGACGGACAATGGACATTGTTCTTATTGTGACTTCTTTGTACTTTATTGTGTACTTTTATTTTTCCAAGAACCCTGCATGCTCCTGTGATCCCATCTTTTTGGTGCTGGAACTGAATTTCTCTTGGA
>JAPTHA010000007.1:14590281-14604717 GCA_029814585.1 Gymnapogon annona
TTTGCTAGACCTTGTATTGATGACAGAGATGTGAAATGCCGAGGAAACCGGTCTCCATCACATCCCACTGATTCTCAAAGGGATTCAGTCTGGACTTTGCCATGTGGGTCTCATGCTCCGTGAAACTGTCTTTTGCAATTAGAGCCAGAAGAATCCCAGGACGGTCATCTTGGAATATGTCTTTTAATCAGCCAAAACTAAATTCGCTCTTGCCCAGACCTGGTCATTCAGGTAGTCACTGACCTACTTTTATGGACACACCACATTGATGAACCTAAACCAGACTGGGGATGTAACCATTAGAGATTTTGACGCTGCCATTATCGTCAGAGACATAATCAGGGTTTGCCGGTTTCTATGGCTATTTCTTGAACATCTGACGATCCTAGTACTTATATTTACAATCATAGTGTATTAGGCAGCAAAGCATTCACCCGTGATTTACTCGTTCAATTTTTGAAAGTCACGGCTTAAAAAAAAACAATACAAAGTTTGTTCACAGCCATGCTAATTATCAATATTAATATTGATATACTAGATTCATCAGACCACGACCTTTATCCACCAATCTCTATGCTCTCAAGAAAGCAATGTTTCAGTAATGAGACACTTGTGTTAAATATTTGGCTGCAGATTAAACATATTAGTCACTCCAGTCATTATCTAATGAAGCATCCTATTTATTTTCTTAGTTAAATCCAGGTGGCATTTTTTTTTGGCCGAGCTACATATCAGTACATTGCAGGGAACTGTGCACTGAATGTTTGACTCTGTCCCACATTAACACACCTGTTACATGTTTTTCAACTGTCTGGAAATGGTGAATGCTGCAGTATTTTGCAGTATTTTTTTTCAGAGCTACATACAGATGTGCACTGGCCTACCTAGCTGCCTCCATCGTCAATCGGTCGCTGTGCACAGGATTTGAATACATCAGTTATTTCTGCTCAAGACTGGTGCGTTAACACTGAGCAATGACAATTTCTGCAAGAGCCTGCTTGTGGGCAAAATGTTGCAGTCTTTGTCAACACATTCACATTAGACCTGGGTGATATATCAGGTTTTATTATGGGAAGAGTTTTTTTTTGTATATATCTGAACACACAACGTGTTTCAAATGGCGTAACTCTAGTTGAGACACGAATTTATCCTCATTAGTCCCACTTTGCCTCTGGCCTACCTACAGCACTTGTAACTCACTTCTCAGAGTGGAGAATGGGTTTTCGTCCAAAGAAAGGTGTTATGTAACCTTTTTTCATTTAGGCTTGGTTTGGTTTGAGACAGGCCAACATGGAACAAACACACACAACTGCTGTGTGTAAAGTCTATACAAGGCAAGGATGATGCTTCGCCCCCTTTTCCATCACTCTGAGCTTCAAAATATTGTCAGCGCTCTTCACCCCAACAAGACAGGGCCCCAGCAAGCAAATTACCCAGGCTGCTGCACTCTCTTGTTGCACACTGTAGGAAAAGATGACTTGTAAACAGAAGGGTGGCAACAGCTGCAGTAACATTCTATACAGTAAGATGAAGTCGCATAGCTGAAAACACTGATATTATCATTATTTTTTTTCAAAAAGAGGACACACATTAACTTCAGAGTCTTGACTAATTCTCCACTCATATGCATATGTAACACAAGCAACACTTAAGTGGAATGACTGATTAACAGGCGCTTGTCTTCATATCTATTACGGCTCAGATGACCACAAAGGTGATTCAACCCATCTTCTGAAAGATGCCTTTAAGCCATGGAAACTAGATTTAAAAAAAAAAGAAAAAGAAAAAGAAGAGAAGCTTATTCTCTGCGAGGGTGGAAAATTGTCTTTGTGTTGTCTAGATGAGGGCCGACAACTCTGCATCACCTCTGACAATGCTTTTAATATCATTAAAGCTCTAGGTCTGAAAAAGAGGAAGAGACTGCTTTTGTTACTGGCTGCAAAAGAGCACTGTATGTGCAAGGAATAAAAAGATGCAGGAGGAGAAAAAAAAAAAAGAAACCGTGTATCTCATAGCCTATTTGTGAGAGCATAAGGCACATGCTGGCTTACATTTTAAAAGTCAAATATATCCTAAAATTGTGATCCATTCGGTCTTTAAAAGGCGTTTTTAGTATCTTGGTTCTACTTTTTGTAGATGGTGTATTTTAAGCACAGGGTGAGGCAGGGAGACGGTGTGCGTTTTGGTCCGTATGTGCAGACAATGTGTGTCCTCAATACTAATTTCCACCCAAAGCTCGTTATTAATTTCAAGCCAAAGTAATTATCTGATCAAGAGGTCTGTGTTTTAATCTTCACAGAGACAGAAGGAAGAGGGATCCCTGCGCCGAACAAGCAAGTGGTGTGCGTAAGTGAGTCATTTATCCTTTAGTTGGAAAAGGAGGAGAGATTTGGCAGCTGTGAGCTTCATCTGCCCTCCCATCAGTTCATTACAGTATTCCCTGCTAGGTGGAGAACAAGAGGGAGGATGATCCAGAGTGTGTTGGCAGAGGAGCGGGCCATTACCCAAGACATGAAAACCAGACATCTTGTTCACACTTGGCAAGACACAGATGTTCTGGAGTCAGTCGACAAGGCACTACGACCCCTCGGCTTCAGACTTCACGGCCGTAGCCCACTTTGTGCCTGAGCTACACCTGTTTGCAACCATCACCAGCTACATCCATCATGGTACGTTCTAATCTTCAGAGGTTGTATTTCATCATTCTGCCACCAAAAACCTGCTAGACATCGCCTCTGAAAGATCTTTTATTAGCTTTATTTCTCCTCCAGCGTGTCCAGAGAAACAGATGGATAAACTCAGAAGTGTGTCAGAATTCAGGTTGCTGCAACATGATCCAAAAAGATCAGCACTTGGTCCAACTGTGAAATCTGCAGCCCCCGCAAAGGATTTTGTCTAATGACTGGCTACAAGTTCCCGGACAACTCTCCAAACACAGGTTTCCAGGAAACTCCCCAAGCTTCTCTCTAAGAAAGGTATTCTTTTTCAGACTCAATATAAACACACACATACATATACATAGTATCTTAGTTAAATGGAAGTGTGTGTCCAAGTGGTAAACACAACAATCAAAACACTTGTGGAAAACTGTAGGTGACGTTACATTAACTACACCCACGAGTCCTGAAACTCTATAGCATAAGTCATAAAATCCCCTCTTCAAGAAAAGGCATTTAGCTCAGCAACAAAGTGACCAGCCTGAAACCAGACACAGCTGACAGATTTGTGTTCCTGCCACAGAATATGTGAAGTCATGCATGTTCATGCTGTTCCTGTTTACAGCCAGTATTGATTGGAACGGGCAAATAAGGGAAAAAGTTTTATTGTTAAAGCACTCATTGTTTCAATGGCACATTTATTTTCTTAGCGCCATAACACATACCTACATTAATACAGTAGTGCATGTCGAGCATTAGCCAGACAAATGGCTTCATTGTTTTATGTTTCATGATACCGGCTTTGGGAAAACAACTATTATCAACACACTTATTAATGCCATTTGGTCAATGATCAGAGAATTGACATAAGAATAGTGAAAAAAAAACCCAAAGATGTCTTATTAATGGATTGGAATAGGTCACATCCTCACACTTAAAAAGAGCATTAAAGAAATTGGATCTGTGACGTGCAACACCTGCAAAAATCCAAACTGACCTCCAGTCGCTGTGTAAAATGCCGACACATAGTCAGTCAGAGGAGTATAGGGAATATACTGTAGCCTAGTCTTCAGAAGGACACAAACATACGTACCTTGCAGAGAGGAAAGGTGTTCTTAAATAGCCAGCTGTGATTCTTTGATGCCCACAAAATACAGGTCTATTACTTCTGCTCAATGTTTTAAAAACAGGCATCTCAACAGCACTTTTCGAAACCACAATCAGTTTTCAGTCCAAACAGCAGTATCCTCACCCCGTTAATGTCACATAAAGACAAAAACATTGGAAGCAGAATAAAAATAAACACCCGGGCTTTTCAGTCGATTCTGACTTTTTAATTTGGCTCCCCGAGACTCAGTGTCTATTCCTGAATTGGAGAATTTCTCCAGACCTGGGTCCTGTTGCTATACTGATGATGCCCAGTTATATGTGCCTGTTTAAGCCAGCCATTTCCAATCATTTACAGTTAATTTGAGACCATCTCATTTGTCCTTCCAATGTTCACAAAGCTGATCCGCAAGGAGCTACGTATTAATATTGAGCCTGCTGCCTGAAATTAATGCAAATGATGATCCAGACTTTGGATCTACTGCAGAGCCTTAGATGTATTTCCCCACGGCACAATGCAAAAGCCAAATGCCTCGTGTAGATCTCCATTTAAATGCTACATCAAGGCTGTTAACCACAAGTAGGAGACATGACCACATCAGCTCAGAGAAATCACATCAGCCCTGTATTAGCTTCAATGCCCTGAATGTTTTAGTATTGATTTTAGGGTAAAGCTGGTTAAGGGTCCCACAGGAAGCAGCCCGAGGAACCTTTTGATGACTTGAAACTGAAAAGTAATTGCAGTAGGGGGTTTTAGAAGTGGCCTTCCTGAACATATCACGAGAGAAAAATAGACACTTTTATTATTTGTGTTGCGACACTCAAGAGCAAACTCTTTTCAAATACACTGTTTACACCAGTGGAGCAGAAATACAAGCTGGAAAAGTGTTTCCACTGTGGCATCTCTTTGGAGGTTTCAGATAAAATACAGTCTGTAGCCAAAACCGGTCGTTATTTGGGCAAAAATTTTCACATTAATTGCATTACCTATTGGGGTAAAAAAAAATACATGCAGTGCCAAACTGAGCATGGACACACACACACACACACACACACACACACACACACATCTCCACACTCACCTTCTTCTGCAGAAACCAGTAGAGTCCAGTCCAAGAAGATGCTCCACAGCAAGACGATGCCCCTGTATGTCAGCTCCATTGCGGTGTTTGAAAATAACAAAAAGTCAACCGAGACCTGTTCTGGATTGAATTAAAAAGCAGGAGGCATGGGCAGCTCGGCGATGCTTTCACTGACCGCAAACCAGTCCGCATTTACAAGGGAACTGTTCACAGAAAAAATAACAATAAATAAAAAAACAACTAAAAAACAAAACTCGCACTGTCTTCAAAACACTGTGGTTACAGAGGAACACACACTGGATCAGAGATGACTTTTGATCAGAAAGAGCAGGTTTGATGATGCGCCTTCCACAACATGTGCCGATGCTACACACTGGAAACTTCTGATCGACCCAACTTTACGCTTGAAGTCTGGACAGAAAACAACAACGATGATGATGATGAAGAAGGAAAAAAAAAACAGTTGGAGCTCGTGGAGTGTTTTTCCCACCTCGGTCCTCTGTCAGCACAGTGGGTGCATGGTCCAAACTTGTTGTGGCTTCAGCTTTAATCGGCTCTTTGTGCTCCACACGACTTCTCCCAAATTCTCCCCCTCAGCTCGATGACCGAGCAGACCGAATCCGCAACCGGGGCACCTCACTGCATGTCTGTCAGCGGCGGAGATAATCCTCATTATCAGTCACCTCTTTTCTTCTCCCACATCTTCTCGTCATGGTTTATAAACAATCCACTTAAGTGTTGGGTTTTTTTTTGTCGTCCCTGAACGCACCAGACTATACGGCTACACGAGAGAGAGAGGGACAGAGAGAGGGGGGGAAATATCCACGAAAAAGGTGCTGGGGATATTGTGCGACAGGTCTAGCTTGGCCCGTTTTCACACGCAAAACGAGGACGAAACTGACGCGGAACGTACGGTCAGTTCGGAGTACGAGTCAACAGAGCGGACGTAGAGCGGATATTAAAAGTTGTGCGCTAAAGTGTCTGGTAGGTCTGACTACACTAATCTGGTCACCGAGGACTTCAGCTCCATCACCGCATCACACCCGGAGTCGAATGGCACCAGCAAGCTCCGCCCACTCTCGTTTCCATAAAACCTATGTCAAGACCCCGTGATACATAGGGACGACTTCCGGAAACACCTCTACAAATAAAATATCAAAGCAGCGTTCAGTCAGACTCTCGTTGTGTAAATGATGATTTCTTTCGGATAGAATCGAATAGAATAGAATAGAAAGCCTTTATTGTCATTACACAAAGTATAATGGTATTTAAAACTTCACCGAAAAGTGAACACATGAATTAATAGAGTAAAATATGTACAATCACTCTAATTTTTTTAAAAAAAGCCTACTGTCACGTATGCATAATCTACACATTCAGCCAGGTCGAGTAAACTGGTGCACAGGTTGGTAATAAAGTGATTAAGTGATGTTCAAACATGTCAGGTCCTCAGTGCAAACTTGAGTTGACTGTGCTGACAGCTCTTGGGGAGTCTGTTTGTTTTGCCTGAATATAGTTTCAATTTAAATTTCTTTTGATTATTTTTTAAAATTCTTTTTACCTTACCTAATTTACTTCATCAACATTGAATATTCATTTTGCACATATATAGCATATATATATATATATATGCTATATATGTACATATATTTGCAGAGATAGGTTTATAGTGTCAAGAATCTTTATTTTCCAGTGCATTTTACCTGCAAACATCTAGGACTAGAACAGCAGTCATCTAGGCCATGGCTGCTGGTCCCGAAACTAAATTAAATATAGAATCCTGTTGGTCATAGAGACAAATGTAAGATACAAAGGTACAACAAAATGCCTAGAGCCATTTCATGCTTATTGAAGAGGTCTATTCCTAAGGCAGCAGGAGAACCAGTTCAGCTACCAACGTGAATAGGCTTGAATCAACTTTTTTTCCCCCTACAATCTGCATATTACACAGAGATGCACAAGATATGCCTACAATATTCAAGATGGATTTAACTGTTGCATTTGTCCCTAATCGATTTGTTCTGTTGGTTTAGGGTTTGTATTTGTGTAGTGAACACTCCAAAATCTTCAAATAGAAAATATTGGGAAAATTGAGAACCCAAGTCTAAATTAAAATTTTTGCAGTTCAAGCAGACCAACTAAAATGAATTAGATTAAGCATAAATAGACCAAAGAAGAAAACCTGCGTGAGGGTTGGTCTGTCACGCAGGTAATAGACCAACTTCACGCAGGTAAGAAGAAATCGGTCTCTAACAAAACGCTGTTGCGCTTTTATTTTGATATCTTTCAATTCATTTCCGGTATAGCCTATGATTCTTCTCTGTGGCTTGACTTTGGGACAACAATTAAGGCTGCATCTACAAGTCTTGGCATGTTGTTAAATCTGTTCTATGGGCTAAATTTGTATATAAGTGGCATAAAGTAGACTATCTCCTCAGCCACTTTGAGTTGTTCCTGTTTCTTTTCCTAATCAATTTAGTTTGTTGTCTGGCAAGCGTTGAAATTGTATCAAATCTTCACGACGACTTTTTGAAAGAAGAGTGTGTGTTTTCATAAATTGGACCCATGAGTTCAGAGGAACAGTCACTGTAGCAAGGACACATCAGAATCCATCAAAACACTCATCTATTCACTGGACAGGTGTGTGACATCTAAGCTGAACACATGGTGTAGCTACGGTCTGCCAAATGCAGATAGTCCAACTTAATATGGCTTATGCTTTCATCAGCTGACTCAAGATCAGACGTGCTACCATATTTCCTCAGCAGATAAGGCTATCTGTTCTGCTCTTGTCTTTTTTTTCCCAGTATGATTAAAATACACGGAAATCATATGACCCTGCTAACATTGGAAAAGTGCTATTATGCATTTTTGCCACCTCGCCGGCCCTATTGACATCTCCCTCTGAAATCTGCATATTCCTCTGCAAAACTACTTATTCTGAACATAGCATAGCCCTACAGTTTTAATGAGAGACATAACATTACAGATTCATTACATCAGTGTTGCGGCTCAGCCTATTTTCTTATTTAATTAATGGGACTTTTCCTCAAGGGTAGCTGAACAGAATCACTTTTGAAGAAGATCTGGGGAAAGACAGCAGCAAAAAGAAGAGGAAATGCAAATTTCAACTCTAAATGACAAAATGTAAATAACACATTAGCAATTCAAGGGTACTAACAAGGACAGTTAGATGTTTAACTTTGGCACGGCAAGACCAGATTTTTTTGTTGTTGTTTGTTTCATGGGTTCAACTAGTCTTGTTCAGTTCTTATGCTTCAGTCCGATAATAAGTAATCAGGGAAAACTCTGGTGCACATTAACTTTATATACTGTTCGGAGTTCAGCAGGGGTTTGATTCTTTTTTTGTTTTGGCAGCATTTTAGTGGTTTTAGTGTAAAACTCACGCATTAAATAAATACAAGGAACCTCAGCTGAGGCCAAATGAATATGTACAAACAACAGAGTGCGACAAATTCTGTGTGATACATGTAAATACGTTTAATTCCTCAATCCACAGAACACTGTACATATGGCTTTACTTAAAATCGGTTCCAAATTAACTTGTGTCAGATGTGAAATCAAAGCCGAACAGCAGTTATGATTATGTTCTATAAGAGCTGTGAACGCGGGGAGCGATTTACAATTTGAGACAAAACCATGACTGTAAAATGTAACGGCCTAAATGCCTGTTGAGTTTGTCTTCCGCTTTGTTCGTGTCGGGGTGTTATGTAACCGGATAGAACCTCAAAAACACCAAGCATAAGGACGATGCTTGGGGGTATTCCAACCACCAAAGCTGTCAGATCGAGTGCATGCGGCACGTGTAGGAGATTCTTCTTCATAAGCTTTAATCAGGCTCTGTCTTCCTCCAGTGGTCGTCAGCTGCGGGAGCATCAGCAGGAAATAATGGTAAAACAAATGAGATTGGAAAATGTCCTTGGGAGTTTCCATTTTTTGTCCACTTCCAACAAAGTCTTTCATTTGCAGAACCTCACAAGTACCAAGCAGAGGAGCTTAAAGATTAGAGTCATGTTGTACCACCAGGAGAAAACCTGCTATTCGCCGGCTGTTTGTGTACACTTGTGGTCCTTTTGCAGCGGCTGTGTTATCAGACACCAGAAAGTCACGCCGGTGTTACTGATCGTCACATTGCTGAAAGCACTGGAAGAAGGAATGACTTTGGGAAATTGGCAGGTGAATTGGCAAAAGGAGCTGAAAGAGAAGAGATGTTTCTAATAAACCCATCTGTACCTATACCGGCTCCAAAAGGAAGGACAGACTCTGACTGGCTGGTGGAGTCAGATATTTCCCTCAGGAGCTGGAGGAGAGCAGCAGAGTGGGCAGAAACACAGGCCCAAATTATGCCGGGGTCACGCTCATTTCATACAGATACAGATTCACTTTATATCCCCCCCGGGGGAGAACTTTGTTTTTCCATCAGCTCATGAAATTAAAGAAAAAGTCAAATTAACCAGACAATCATCAGCATTAGCTCAATTGTTAAGGCACTGGGCTGGTGCATAGGGGACCTGGGTTCGATTCCCAGGATGAGCGTCCAGTGGGTTGTGTCAGGAAGGGCATCCGGCGTAAATGCCAAATCAAATATGCGAATTGGATTTGCTGTGGCCACCCCGGAAGGGAAAAAGCAGAAAGGACTCATCATCAGTCCTCAGATTGATGTAACTCAGTAATGTCCAGTCTTCTGTGTGTGTGGAAACAGGCCAGGTTTTTTTCCCGATATATTCATTTCATAAATATATAATATAAATAATAACATGAACAGAGTCCACCAGTTTTCTCAAACCATAACTAAGTAAAATCACAACTTACAGTCTATTTCCCCTCCTTTCTGTTTGAATACAAAGGTACTGATACAAACTCCTCAGTAAACACAAAAAATACACGATAGTGTTTTATATTAGATTATCTTATATTATAAATATATATGAGCTCTGCCACAGGAAAGCACATACACTGAACTGCTTCTACAACACTCTCCTCATAAACGGACTGTTAAAAATCACCAGAGATTTCCGTCTTCCCTCTAATCTCTTTATCTTCACTCTTGGTTACTGTACAACTGCTGACACCGATAAGAAGCCAAAGTTTGTTGTTTGTTCAATGGCATACCTCGGCCCTGCTGGACTGGAAGCTGTTGGAAAAACATATCACATTTTTGCATCTATACTCTTTTTATGCGGTTAGTTGGTGTTTTTTTTTTTTTTTTTGCATAGACTCTTTATCCTTCTGAGTTGTGAATAAGCCAGAGGTTCTTCAATTCCACACTCCAGCCCTTTTTATATGGATCTTCTTCATTAAAGACTCGTCCTTGGGCCATGGCTTCCATTTCCACTAAATTTAATAAACATATTTTTTGTGCGTGTGTCAACCTGCTGACAGACAGATGGATGGACCGACATACAGGAGTAATCACATAACCTCCACGGCAGAGGTAATAAAATCACATTTTCTGAGTGAATTTTTTTTTTTTTTTTTTTGAGCCAATGCAGAGGCACCGTCTGACATATTCATCCCTGCCTCTGGTCAATCTCAGCAAAAAAGGAGGGGAAAAAAAGAAGAAGAAGAAAGAGGACCTCAGTCTCCTCAGCGTTCAGTAATATTTAGTTTTTAGAGGAGCTTTATTTGGTATTATGAGGTAGTGTAACATTACAAACTCAGCACACACACACACACACACACACACACACACACACACACACACACACACACACACACAGCCAATGTGCTATGAAAAATCCGGCCTATTTCGTAAGCCATTATCCTAATTTTAGGATTAAATATCATCAGTGCTACCGCAAAATGAAAGCCTGCCTTTGGTCCAGGTGACGCTAAAAGACCTGGTAGGTTAAGCTCTTCTTTCCTTCACAGGTGGAGCTCATGAAATGACACCAGAATGTTTTTTTTTCGTTTTGAAATCACTCATTCAATCTCTTTGTCTGTAAAACCCTACTGCGCCAAACCCAAATTGTCATAATTTGTCATTTTGATTTAAGTCGATGGTACATATTAACTCTAGACGGTAACATTCTCAACATGTCAAGTTTTTAATAGGCCGCGCAGGCATAGAGTTGACATTTTAAAAGCAGAAACACAACCCGAGGCTCCGTCTACTTCCTTGAATTCTCATGTAATTCAAGTACACAAACGTTTTCTGCTGTACGTTTGGCTGCAGCGCAACAATACTTGCCACATTAAGCTTTAAAACGTCTGAAAAGGACACTTCAGATGGGAAAAAAAATGGACCAGTGATGACTGTATCAGATGGAGTCAAAACCTATTTGATTAAATCCCCCCCACTCGCTCTAAGAGCTCTGGAGCAAAACCACAGGAGTGAGCATTATCTGGGTCTTTAAACTTAAGAAGGCATCTCTTTTCACACGGCATAAAACAGCATCTTAACTGCAAAAACCCTGCACCACACCCCGCCGCGCATCCATCTCAGGATGAATCATCTGGTCTTCACGCAGGCTGATAAAATAGCAACCAAGCTCTGGCATAACACTGCACTACATACAAACACCAGAGCTCAACCCCAGTGCAATGGGAGCCGGCTGGGGCGTCCTGGGAAGCACCGGCAAAAAAATAAGAATGATAAGAGTTGAAGACGCAACCGCTTGAAATGAATAATAAACAAGGAACATGGGAAGAATCTATGTTTGCTCCTCTACTCTGGGCTGTAGCTGTCGTGTTGTAATGAAGGTTCACAAACGACGCCGACGACCTCCCGTGTGTCGTCAAGAGTGACTGATAAAGATGTCTTTACAAAGTCCATAACTAACACTTCCTGTAGCAGCTGTTGAATCTCCCAGATGAGCCGCTGCATAAAAATGGCACACTTCCTGTCTATGCTCAATATGCACAAAGGATTAAAGAGGATTATCTTGACCGAAGAACAAAGTCGATGCAGGAGAAAACCGAGAATAAACTAGAAAACTGTGTTGTCGTTTAAAAACACTTGCCCACGCCTCAGAAGCCGCACTGGAGATATTTGAAATATCTCAACATTTGGCCGGTTTTGGCACTTCTATTGACACGTTCAATGCGGCAGTAAGTCTAGCAGCATGTCTGCAACAAAACAGCAAAGGTTCAGGGATGGATGATGTCGTCTTTTGCGTTAAACACCTCAGCTGAAGCGCCGTCAGGTCCGCTGGTATCATTGGCTTCTACTTGTGTTGGAATAAGATATTTCATTGCTTTTTTTGTTTGTTTGTTTTTTTTGGCGAAGAAGCATAATTGTAAGAATAGTTTTTAGGGTATTCTGAATGCTCTGGGGAAAAAAAATAGTGAATTGAAAGTGCTTTTTCCAACACTCTCAAGACACACATGTCGACTATTCTTTTCATCCAAACGGAGCCTCATCACGGCGACTCTGGGCCCAACAGTGAGCTTAAAGACGTATGACTCTATTCTCAACCTACTGGGGAACACGCTAGACTGAGTCCTGCGAGACCTATGGCGTCGAGCTGTTTCACTGTCATTCTGCTAATTACTCTGCCCCAAGAAGGGGAATTGTTTTTGGTTCCATTTGCTTCTTTGTTTGTTAACACTTGACCAGCAAAACTATTAAATTCCTATCATATTATGTTAATCGGTTGCCACTGATTCAGAATAGTTGTGATTCTCCATTTTGGGAAAAGTAGGTCAAAGCAAAAAATTGTGGTAGATTTGAAAAATTGTATTTTTTTCCACCAATGGATGACATTTCTCTACCATAAAGCATCAATTTAGTTTGAATTTACTTGACACACACTGTATATAGAAGTGTCTGACATGCTGACATCAGTACATGCATAGACACGATGACATCAGCTGGATCCATGCCAAAATAAGTTAGAATAAGTGTGTGGGGTAGGGGTGGGGTGTTTATTGTTTATGTGTTGTTTATTCATGTTTGAACACTCATTCTCATCACTGTGATTGAATTGTTGTATTTGAGAGTGTTTACTTTTGGTTGCGTCTCCGTACAACATTGGAATGTAATTGCCACCAAAGCAGGATGTTTACCTCAGGTTGAGTGAACATCCATAATATTCAGGATCTGGCACGCTCAAACCTTGAATCGCTAATGTGTTGATCATTACAGGAGGAATTCATCCAGTGACTCAATTTTTTGATTACGCGGAAATTTAAGAGTCTAATTTTGAAGCATACACATTCATTTCGCTGCTGATTTTTTTTCTTCCTCTTCTTCTTCTTCTTCCCCCTTTAATCCATCTGTGAGTCGTCTGTGGTGCTGTGGGATTCCAACTGTGCAATTTCCCACTAGCTGCAGGGGGGAATGTCTTATGACCCATAGAATGGACACCTGCTAATGGCTGAAAGGACCAGAACAAACATGTGGATGGAGTCATCAGATGGCCGTAGGTACAGACGGGTCTGTGGGTTTGAACCCTGTTTATGCCAGTTGATGGATGTCACACCTGCTCTTTGTTCGATCCCATGAGACGATCTAAAGTGGTAATAAAGACAGACTGTACTCAGCACAGACGATAGATGTTTTCAATTCATGATTGAAATACTTTGTGTGATTCTAGAGCTCGACAAAACACAAGTAAATCCTCTCTGAAAACCAAGTAAATGTTTGATGGCTTATTGCCTATTGTAATACTCTGTTGAGAAGCACTAAAGAGAATAATGAAAGATAAATCAAGTAAATGAAAGTTTTCATGACGTCCTCACTGCAGAATGCATAAATATATACTAATAGAATATATTGCACAGAGTGTATTTGTTGATGTTTTATGTAATACGGAGAACTATCTGCCCAAACTCTTCACGTTTCATTTAATTGTCGCATAATTTAAGTGTACAAATATGTTTGGCTGCAGTGCAGAGGTACATTATTTACATATACAGTAATGTGCAAAGCTATTAGGCCGACATTAGGTTTGTTGACTTGGTGAAGTCATAACATTTACACAGATGCATTTTTTCAGTCTCTGACTTAAGATCTGATTTGAGTATATATGAATTATGTACAGCAGGATTTTGGGAACAAAAATCCAAGTGGTAGAATTTAGTGTGCACTTAACGTGTCTTTAACCCTTTTGTTCAGACAATATGAGATTTATTGCGTTCATTTTCAGATGTTTCATTTAACACACATCAGATGTTTCAAATCCTTTGCTTTGTTTCTTGTCAAGGGGTCAAGGGGTCACAATAAATATTGACTTAAACCTATAAAACCCATTTGGTTCTTTTTTTTTTGCTGTCTTTCAAGGCAGTGCACATGTTTCTTATATGTTCACCTTGTATCTGAAGAAAAGAGATTTAGAAGTAAATATGAGCGTTCATTTCACAACAAAGCTAGAGTTGGCTGAACCCTTTTGCACAGTACAGTGGATTGAATTATAGACATTTTGGATGTTTGATGCACTGGTAGTTTTGGTGTGATGTATCTTAAAAACCTGCTAAATTGTACAGCTACATGTGTCACAAGCCCGAGGTCAGCAATAAGATATAGCTCCATCTCACAGAAAGTCAGAATGTCCCTGACACACACACACACACACACACACACACACACACACACACACACACACACACACACACACACACACACACAC
>JAPTHA010000007.1:14610391-14621037 GCA_029814585.1 Gymnapogon annona
TCCTAAAAAGGACATGTCACTATCAATGTATTTATTTTTCACAGTTTTAGGGCGGTCACCCCAGATGATATCCGAAAATGTCCACATGACAATGACCCATATACCTGATATACACCATATGGACTCAACTCCATATAACTGATATACACCATATGGACTCAACTCCATATAACTGAAATACACCACATCGACTCAGCTCTATATACCTGATATATAGACCACAAGGTCTATATCACTTTGTGGTGACATACACCTTGATATACACCTCAGCTCCATATACCTGATATACTGTACACCACATGGACTCTGCTCTATTTACCTGAGCGGAACTGGTGGGGCATAGGAGGTGGGAGGTTAACATGTGTCTCTCTGTGCAGTTTGTTTATTTATCATCTTTTCTTGTTTTGCTCCGTCGAGTGTTGTTTTGTCTTGTTTTGTTTCAGCTGTCGCCTCTGGCCCTGCCAGTGTGGGTTAGGAGCGTGGCCTGGTGGTGTATGAATGTGACTGTAATGTTGTCTAATGCAATTCTATTGTCTAATGAAAAATACAAACAAAATCTAAAAAAAAGAGGATATGTGGCTCTGTGAGCGATCGGTCAACACTGACTCATAACTCCGCTCTGTTGTGTTCACATGACGTCAGTGTTTATGTTCATGAGTTCTCTACCTGAGAAACACTCTAGGAAGTCTTGTTCTAGTTTGAGGGCTCGATCCATTCCTTTCCTGGCCTGTTCCTCCGTCAGGCGAGTGTTGATCTCTCTGCAAACATCACACATCAATCCATTCACTTGAACAAAAATTCCCTTTGGTAGTGGAACCAACTGCAGCATATTCCCGCCATATAAAGAACCATAATGGGACTTACAGGACGTTTTCCAGTGACTTAGGCCGGACAAAGATGGCGATGGGATGGAGCTGTGCTGCTTGTAGTCTGCGCACGGCATTGGCTGATACATCCAGGATGCAGTGTTTCCCCTGCTACTTATATATATATATATATATAAAGAAAGGATAATGATTAACAATTGTATTGTACCTTATGGTCTCTTAAGGTCAGTTAATTGCATATATGCTGTGAAATAAAATGAATTTAATAAGAGTGAAGAAGAGAAACCTTTAAAACATTCTGTGTATTCTATGATGTATGGAATGGGGAATATAGACTGGATAAAAGACACCATGTAGGGCTATTTTTTGATTTGATATACCTGTAATCATCCTGCGAGGGGACATTATTAACATTACTAATAATTATTAACAATAAACCATTACCATCCATGGCCATTAGGAAAAAAAATTTGTAAATAACATTAAGGATTGTTCACTTTTTGCACATATTCACAAAGGTATAAGCACCAAATATACACTGGTGCAAACAACTTAATGTTGTATACCTAAATGAGATCTGATCTTTTTTGTTTCTAAAATTTCAGGTGCAGTTCAGTGCGTTAATCAGTCCATACTGAACCCCCACTGACCCCACCCCATATTATGTTGCTTGTGCTTATGTGCTTATTGAACAGAGAAACATACCTATAGAGCTCAACACGACCAAACATATCCTTCTATAATATTTTACATCTATACTCTTCGAGCGGGTCTGAAACGTGTTGTTTAATAACGAGACCCTTGTTTTTTGAATCTGGCCCAAAGCATTTTGATATTTCACTCTATGTACAACATACACTGGAGTCAGATACCCAAGCATACACAAGGGCGAAGGCAGACAAGTCACCAGTTCATCACAGGGATCATTAACACACATTCATACACACATTCGTGCAGGGGCACTGGAGGCAAGGTGGGTGAAGTGTCTTGCCCAAGGACACAACGGCAGACAACCTATGCAGAACTGGAATCGTCCCCCCAACCCTTCAGATATCAAACAACCCATTTTACCGCCCTTCGACATTACTTACATTTATGCTACTCATCACTTAGTTAAGGAGTACATTTTTAATAACCAATCAATTCTGATGTTAGAATCCTAGTTGAAGTAATGACAGGTAATTATAGTAAGCAGGTGGATTTTCTGCTCAAACAACCCACTTTACTGTATATAAAGCCTCATTTTCACACCTCTCTCATTCTTCGTATGTGTGTTATGGTGGTCATTTCCCACCTGCTCAGCCACCTCTCGGACGCTCTGGACACTGGTGCCGTACAAGTGGCTGTTGTACTGGCCCGCCTCAATGAAGCGATGGCTCTGGATGTCCTTCTCCATCTGTTCCCGTGACGACACAAAGTGATAGTCCCTCCCGTCCACCTCATACTCCCTCTTGGGCCGCGTTGTGTCTGTCAAGTGAAGTGACAAACAATTAGAGCGCTGCGCTGACACTGTTTTGAAGTGTAGTTATAAAGCAATTTCATCTGCAAGTGGTGCACATTACGCACACGCCAGCTGGAAATAACTGTAGGTGGCAGTAGTGTCATCGAGTCAAACCCAGAGAATGAATCAGTCTCTTTAACTGACAGCATGAGTACGTACGTGGGACACATGATCCAAACTTATCCGGGAACTCAGACAACAGGTCGTCGTTTATCCTGTCCTTCACCGGACCCAGAATGATGATGGGTCTCGCATAATGAACTAAGAATAAAGAGAAAGAGTGCATGAAAGTGCATGAACAATTTAGATAAAGAACAATGAAAAAATATATATCTTAAATAACTGTAGTTATTTCACCTTACCTTCTACCTGGGTGACAGTTTCATAGCTTTGTGAGATTTTATCTCTCCCTGGAGAAAGCATAAAGAATCATCAGCCATGCTTTTTTTCTGTTATAAGATTCAGGTTTGTTATTCAGCAGAAAGGGAAATGGAGCTGAACCAGTGTTTTTTTTTTTACTTTTATTTATTTATTCAAAAAGGGACACTGCACATGAATCAACATTATACAGTGTAAATGTGCCCGGATTAGTTAAATGGAGCTAGTTTTCATCAGTCGTCCTACTGGCAGTAGTTAAAGCCGATCTAAAAATGCACAAAATTAAAATTACACATCAATTTACAAATGCTAACAAATACACATGATTGAAAAAAAATATGCACAAAAAAAGAGTGAAACGAGTGAGACTCTAATTCTTACTTGTGCAACATTTATCACTGAAATGATTCTACATTTTTCAGCCATCTGTAAGGGCTGGTTTGTGGTGTGTGTGTGGTGCCTATTGGAGATATATGTTCATACTAATCGAAATGTTGGCGAATGTTGATGTTTATGTTACACAAAGGGAGTTTGTCTAATGCAGCCGGTCATGTCCAGATGTGTGCACTGGACTGGTCGGAGAGTTAAGAGATTCTGGGTCAGCCATTAGAATGTATACAAAGAAGAACAAAGAAGCATTTAGTCAAGATCCTTGTGATTCCTGGTGTTGCATGGAGGCATTTGGTTCTCCCAGATCTGACTTAATAAATGCATCATTGGAAGATTAAGAATGTATCAGTGTCCTTTATATATCAGAAGTAGAAACCAACAAATCGCTACCCTCTCTCATTTTTAGATGAAATGGTCAATTAATTAAGAATATATTGGTCAAAACGTGATGATAGACATTGTCATTAATTTCCTGTACATGTTTGTAATTATAGATAAATTACCTTGAGTGCCCAAACTATCCCGACCATGGTCCTGTAACAGAGAAGAGAACGGACGATCAGAATGTGAAGGATTTAGACCAGGGCTGTCAAACTCATTTTGGTTCAGGGGCCAAATTCAGTTGTATTTGGTGTGAAGTGGGTGGGGCCAGTCAAATAATATCAATTTCAAAGAAGAAAGTGTAATTTTAACAATGTTATTCTTCTGTTTATAATTTCTATGTATTCATTACAACTCCCAGATCACAGTGCATCTACAAAATACACAAAACATTTAGTAAGAGATAGAATATTGATAAGATTACACATACTTCTTTGAAGACACTTAAGGTTGTTTATATTTGTTCAGGATATTTATGTTTTTTGTTAAATGATACTTTGTTTCAGTGGAAATACAGGAAAATTTCCACGGAAAAACATTTAGTTTTTAGTTGTGACTATTCACAGGCTGTAATGATATTATTTTTCTCAGTCTGTACGTGGAACATGAACTCTAACTTTTGTAAATATCTTAGGTGTAATTTTGAAATTTCACAAATTCATCCCACGGGCCATATTGGGACCTTTGGCGGGCCACATTTGGCCCCTGGGCCACATGTTTGACAACCCTGGTTTAGACAGAGCCAGCCTCCTCTAAACATGTCTGATAAATGCACTTACCCTCTCTTTGGTGTTAACACGAGACCACTCTTTCCTCTCCACCCTTCATAGACCAAGAGAAAAGATCACTTCTTGTCAAGTATCCTCACATTAATATCCAGGTTGATAATATTAATAAGATACTGGGCTCCTCTGTTAATTACACAGATGGCCGACTAACTTGATTCAACTTTGGTGATATTTGGTGACACACTTGTGAAAAGATGGTCTGACCTGTGCTTGCTGGGGATGAAGCCCACCTCCTCGGCCTCGTTCTGGGGGCTGACCTTCCGCGCCTGCCACCACTCCTCGTCTCCGCAGTCCAACACATGCAGCACGTCCCCGAACCTGAAGCCCAGCGCCTGACTGAGGAACCCACAGTCCGCAGTCTTATCATAGTCAAAAAGAGCCCTGGAAGATGACACACATGGTAAGTTACAACATTTATTCACTTATATATTGTTTCAATATAAAAAAACCATGGTTTAACATATTGGATACTTTATGATGGATGCTGAAACCCACTACTGCATTCCACTATATCTTCGGTCTGTTTACTGCAGCCTTACTGTATCATGTTACGCTTTGGCATTTATTACATAAAAACTTCATTTGCAGTACTTCTTTAAGACCCGGGTCTTGCCCTCTCTTCTCTGTCAGAAGTATTCGCCTACACAGCTTGATTTTGGCAGCACTTGTTCAAATAAACTGCACTGGGCATTCAGTGCTATTGACCACTTCATTAAACCAACTTCAAACATTAGAAGTTGTATACTCTGCATTGTTGGCAGTTTAAGAAACAATATGCACACAGACACATCTACCCACTGAGCTTTCTACAGAAATATATGAGATAACTTTAGCAATCTTGCGGAAAAATATAGTTTACAGTTTACACACATACTGAGTTTAGATTTTTGCTTAATATTTAGCCATTTGTATTCTTTTCTGTTCTCACTGTTTTACTCCGTATTGTAATGTGTTCTCAAATAGCACTTTGGTGAGATTAATCTGAATTTAAATATGCCATAATACTAAACTTTACTTACTTACCTAATAATTAAATTCCCTGTGGTGACTATGAGTCTTACTTTCGTAAATTAATGTTTTAGCCCCACAGGCGCACACTTAACACAGTTTAACAGCCACAGCTGCGATCATAATGACTGTCCAGTGGATGACTGCTCCATGACATAACAGATGGTAACAGGGTAGCGCTACAAAAAAGATATGCCAATAAAAAATCGTTTTGTGAAAGTAGGCAAATCTAGTGTCATGTAAAACATTGGCAGACATCTGGCTCTCAAACAGCTGCACACACTTTACACTTGCATATTAGATTTCATACAAATAAAGCTGCAACATTAAAACCCAGCACTGTTATGTTAGAGAAGCATGTTTACGAGGTCTTTTGTGGTTCTAAATAAGATAGAGGTGGTACCATGCAGTTCTGGTCATTATTTAATGGAATAAAACTGCGATTAAAACATCAAGACACTGCTATAATTGGTTTAAAAGCTACTTTATCAATCAGATATTTCATCAAATAGGAAAATATGACAACATATGATGTTATAAATTACAGTAAACACAGGTTTACTGCATACATTTGAGATTTATTATGGGTTCTGAAAAAAATGGGATCAAATCAACATGTTAAAGTATTGGTTTGGCATTCTACAAGGAATTGAAAAATTCCCATTGAATAGACTCAATATAAAAAATATTACTATTCGCTAAAAAAGCTCTTTTCTTTCTCTTCGGCAGTTTGTGAGCAGTATTCCCAATACATGACACTGATTACAATAAAGTGATACCACGTCAGCACAAGGCTGCAATTGCTGCAACAAATGACAGAAATTCACAGAGCGCAGAGTTTGTTCGGAAATAGTTTTTCCCACAAAGGCACCAAAGAGAGTTTTCTCACAAGCTGGAGAGGGACGGAAATTTGGCAGACGTGGCTGCTTCATGATTCTCTATTCTGGGAAAAGCCTGTTTCAGTATTAGACGGCACACGTTGGGATGGGTGTCGTTGTCTTTGATGCTCAGACCTGATGTAGAAGCCTCTCTTTGGGTTGCTCCGTAGTGTTGTCGTCCCAGAACCCATGCTGCTGTTCATCAGCTGTTCCCTCAAGTCGTGGATTTTGGCTTCGAAGCGGCTGTATTCTGCAACACAAACGTAGAAAAGGATTGGTCTAGACCAGAGGGGTCAAACTTATATCAGTTCAGGGGCCACACTCTGAAGTGGTCCAAACCATTAAAATTATAATATAATAAAGAAATATTGTTTCTATAAAGTATAATATTATTTGTAGAAATATTGTTAATGATTTAGAGTGAAAAAAATAAAATTACACGACAAAAATGTTTACATCTAAAAAGCTATCCTTTAAAGTAAAGTGAATATATGAATATATATATATATATATATACATATATATTAACAAACAGAAAAGATAAGGGTAATTTTAACAATATTATGCTTCAGTTTACTGACAGATAGCATTTAGTAACAGGCAGAATGATTGTTATACATTGTATTGTTATAATTGGATTCAACTTCTCTTCAGTCATTACAGGTTGTTCAGGTTGTTCATGTCAAGCGATTCCAATTTTTTTTTGCTAAATTATACTTTGTTTTACTGTAAATAGATGATAACATTTGAAGTTGTGAGGATTAATAAGTTATCATGGTATGTATTTTACTGGTCTGACCCACCTGAGATTGAATTGGTCTGAATGTGGAACTTGAACTAATATTATTGTTAATATCTTCAGTCTAATTTTAGCATATTTTGGACCAATTCATCACAAGAGCCAGAATGGACCCTGTGGCGGGCTGGATTTGGCCCCCGGGCCACATGTTTGACACCTGTGGTCTAGACCAAAAATCCCTGTGTTTTTACAGATACGCTTGAAGACCAGTGATGCACTTTTGTCTTCTGTAGGGGACAAGAGTTTCACTGTTTACTTAAAAAAACAAATACACTGCGCACTGTAAAGTCATTCATTCATTCATCTTCCAAACCCGCTGCATCCTTTTGCAGGGTCGCGGGGGTCACTGGAGCCTATCCCAGCTACTCAGGGCGAAGGCAGTGGGGGCCCTGGACAAGTCGCCAGTTCATCGCAGGGTCATTATCCACACACATTCATACAGGGATGGGCAAGGTGGGGGAAGTGTCTTGCCCAAGGACACAACGGCACAAAAAGAATTGATCTACAACACCGTTACATCACACTTTTTTTCAATCAAGACAATAATGCAATGGAAAAAATCTCAAAACTCAAAATTTCCCGGGTGTCAGGAGGATGTTCAAATTTGAAACAAATTGCTAAAAAAATCTCTTAAAGCTGTAGGAACCAAAAATTTGAGGAAAATGTGAAGAAAATGGGCGAATCTTCTGTCTGCAGATGTCATTTCTCCATCTAAAAAAAAAAAAAAAACCCCAGAAAAAAACTACATCCAAAGACAGTTGACCTGATGTCATTTTATGCTGCTTTGCAAAAGTGAAGTCAATTTCCCAAACATCTGCGTAGAACCAGAGAGCACAGCAGTCTGGATGAATTTAATCACAGTTGTATGGTGTTTTTTTAACCCCACAGTCCAGCGGAGAGAGTGGTGGAATGCATGGTTCATTTAAAACACAGTGTGCTGAAGGGGATTTGTGGAATTTTTTGTCTATTGATGCCAGAATAAAAAAAAAATATATCGTGAAGGTTTAAAAACATGCCTTGATAAATGCTGTTATTCCACGGGTCCGGGTCAGTGGTGGAGTTTTTTTCCATAATTATCTTTCGACATATTCCAATTCCAGCGGTCCAGGGGGACATGAGACTCCTGTATTTATTCCCAGAATGTGTGACCTGTGTCATCCCAGTTTAGTCCATTCACAGGTTTTACACACATGACTGGCAGCTGCAATCACTATTTACTCATCAGACTGACACCGAACCTTGTTAAAGTGGCTTCATTTTCTTCACAGCAGCATGAACTCACACAAGCTCATCTGTATTATCGATATTTATTTTTAGTGGTCAGTTTTGCCCCCCCCCCCCAATTTCTTCTTGTTTCTGCAGCTTTAACAATATTCTGAATGAATGAATGAACGAGACTCGTACATAGTACAACAAGTACCAATGAAATTATGCAACTGATCAAATATGAATTTCCAAAACGAGGCTAAATGTTTTTTTCTATGAAGTTTCTTTAGTGTGTGTGTGTGTGTGTGTATGTGTGTGTAGCCTGCACATTTTCTGCAGTAGACATGTATTTCTTAACAAGTTCATACTATTTCGTCGTGTGTATTAATGACAGCTGTAGTTTTACCGTCAGGTCTGTACTGAGCGATTATAGTCACAGTCTGTCCTGCGTTCTTCAGCGCTGCGGCCGCCTGCTCATGTGTGGCCATACGCAGGTCCACGCCATTCACCTGACACACACACACAGACACACGTACACATACAAACAGAGCATAAGTGTTACCAACTCCGATACTGAAATCCCCATTCGGTGCCTGCGTTTGAATGTGACGACCGTGTGACACCACAGCGTCCTTACACTTAGGATCTGGTCGCCCTTGTGCAGCTCTCCGCTCAGGTCGGCTGGTCCTCCTGCCAGGATGAAGGAGATAAATATCCCCTCACCATCCTCCCCTCCTACAATGTTGAATCCCAGGCCCGTGGAACCTCGATGGATCAGGACTCTCCGAGGCTCCCTTGAAAAACAAAGGGAAGAAATAATACATATTAAAAAATAAATGAATAAAAATAATATGTAACATCATCACACACGCTCCTCTGTACTTACCTGGGGATGTCATCGTCTCCCATCAGGCCATGCAGAACAGGAGAAAACCGACTAGGTGAGGTGGGAGTGAGGGCTTGTGGGTAATCTGACCCTAGGTAGTTTGGGTGGCTGAGCTCTGTATCCATATGAGAGTATGCTGTGAAATACAAATGCATCTATAATTAATCAATGTGCTCGACTGATCTGCATATGAGGTGCTGGATATGCAGAAGTAAAAATCAACAGCATAGCACACTGCCTAAATTATTTATTCATGCGCTTCTCCTCAACGATTAAAGCGGCCAAAGAGAAGCACTGACTTAAAAGAGCTGTGAAATATGAGGCATACATTACACACAGTTAAATCTGAAGGCAGCCCGAGCCCGTCGAGATGCTTTTAAAGGCAACGCGTAGCCCTCATGTACAACAGGATGCACTAGCACAGTTTGATCTTGGAAACCATCTTCCAACAGCCTTTGCATTCTAAAGGAAATCCCTGCTGTTCCGAGGGCAGACAGCACATGGTCTTCTGTAGAGGTTTCAGTTTTGGCAACTTAAAATCCCTCAGTAAATATAAAGAAAACTGGAGAGTGTCTTGTCTGAAATTAGATGTCCTGTGTTTGTGAGGAAAACCTTGAACTTGTAAGAGAAGAGTCGGTTTATTTTTTTATTTAATTTTTTTTTCACAGTGAACTCTGTGTTTTTAACTGCTTTTATGAATTTAAAGAAGAATCAATGAGCTCTTTGGTGCATGTTTTGAAAAATACATCTACTGATAATGCTTCACTGTGCTATTTGATGACTTGAAAGTTCAGCCTTTGGGCAAAGTGCTAATATATCAGCAGGGGGGCAGAGTCTCTCCTTTCGCCTTATACAATAAAACCTTTGGCAACAACAAAGATTTTTCCTCAAAACGCTGCTGCTGGACTCATAGCCAGGTCCCGTTAGAGAGGCCACATCGGGGGTTGATGATGACCTTTAAGCGCTAGACTGACTTCTGACCTCTTATGACACTAAATGCAAAGTGTGTTCTTTTTTTTAACTCAAATCTTAAAACTACAACTTTATATAAATGAACATGTCGCTGTCAAACTGTGGATTTACTCTGTGAACATCACACACTTAGAGCGATAGGCTGGCATAGAGTGACGTACTGCTGGTGAGGTCTGGAGGGTTGTAGGAGTTGGTCAGGAACAGGTTGTTGGGCTTGGCCACCCTGAGGTACACCACCTCGGCTGTGTTCTTCAGAGCCCCCACCGCATCCTCATGCATCACATCCTCTAGACACACGTTGTTCACCTGATTGTTAAACACATCAAACACACAACATTATTCACTCTGTCTTCCCACATCAAATATGACAGTTAAATACACAGGTAGAGAGATAGTCATATTTAAAGAACCTCATGTAGTATTGATTAAGGAAACCAATCAAATGAATCATCTACATAATTTAAAGAAATCAGAAAATCCTTATGACCCGTTTGGGATATAAATATTTGTTTGTCTAGTCCAACATTTAAATAGAAATTGTACAGTAAAAATTCTGCATTGAAAATAACAAAATATAAATACAATAAAAAACTGTAATAATGAGATGTTCTCCATTAAATGAGGTTTAAGAG
>JAPTHA010000007.1:14622800-14635632 GCA_029814585.1 Gymnapogon annona
TTTAATCCCCCCACCCCCCCCCCCCCCCCCCCCCCACACACACACACACACACACACACACACACTTCCCCTTCAACTCCCAGAAGCCAATATCGAAGGGAACATTTGTGATATCTATGATCTATGTATTAAATTATGGGAATCTACAGTAAAACTCGCTGTTTCACAGTAAAACTCACATTTTTCTTTAATGATAATGCAAATGAGACGGCAAACAATGGAGACAAAAAAACCCCAGACCGAAGGTCAAATCAGGGGTGTTTCAGTTCACATTTGCTGTTTCCACGGTTCCCCCCCAGGCGTATCTCTCTTTGTTTTAACTATTCTTGGAAATGATGAGTAGTCGAAGTGTGAAGTGGAAGTGACAGGCCGTGTGCACAAGAAAAGATGTTTCTGCAGTGAGTAGATTTTGATGAAACGGCTATTTTCTCCCTCACATTTCTTTCTCGGGGGGTTCTTAAAAGTCAACTTATCACTCATGCTCGTGCTTGAAATTGATCTCACTGCCCATGAAAATGATAAGGTGGAAATTGTTTAAAAAGACGGGAATATTTCTTGACGGCTTCACACTCAAGGAACGTCACATTGTACTGACAAAAGCCTGACAGTCAAAGTTTTAATCTTGCAATACGCTGTTATTCTTCAAAAATCTTTAGATGGCTTAATATAATACGAATCAGTAAAAACATCACAAAGCATAGCTCTTTTTTCTGATTTTGGAAAATTACAATAAAAACCACCGAACAGAAAGAGTGTCCTATTAAATTGATCACAAAAAAAAAAAAAAAAGAGAAACGGAAACTGTCACATGTAACAAAGATTTCAGACCCCGGAGTTGCAGAGAATAACATTTATAAATACTAGGAATAATAAGGTTCATAGTATTTTCCTCAAGGTCTTTGTGATGTCACGCTTATAGCCATTGGAAAATGCCAAGAAGACAAAACTGTATTCAGGCAAATCTAGGCTTTCTCTTCAGGCCGCCTTTAAACTGTAGTTCTTCCAGATGGATGTTTATAGGTCAGCTGTAAAAAGGAGAATGAGGAGGACGCCTCTTTTATGGCGGCGCAACAGACAAAATGGCTTTTGAAGTGAAGTTTTATTCAAAACGCCACCTTTCCCTTCAGAGGAGTAAATTCTTATTTACCACGGTGAGGGTGTTGTTTCTCGTTGCTTCTAATTTCTTCAGCCCTAAAATTCAATATAATGAAGCAATTTAAAGATGATTGTGTACAGTTTGGCATAATGAAGCTACACCAAACAAGTGCTTTCATTGTCAGTGTTATTTAGTCTAATTTATTCATATGAAAAGCATCGAGTGCACAATAGTGAGGCTCAGTGTGAAAATACACTGACACTGTAAGATATTTAACTGCACCACTGGTTTTAACCCTTTCATGCATAGCAGTCGTTACAGTGGACAGCTATTTTAAAGTTATTTTCTCTTAAACGAATGGGTCTTTTACATCACGGTTGATAAAAGAAATACTGAAGTCGGTTACCCTAATTCATGTTAAAATGCAGATCCTGATTGTGATGTCCATAGCGACTGCTTTAGAAGTGTTCAGTATTTAGAAGTTACCAGAAAAAGAACACTTTCTATGGAAATATTTAGAAAAAGTGATTCAAAAGGTATAGGTGTCTGGTGGCTGTTTGTGCTAGTATGTGTGTGTTGGTGTGTGTATTGGTGTGTTTGTGTGTTTGTTAGTGTGTTTGTGTCGGTGTGTGTGTTGGTGTGTGTTAGTGTGTCTGTTTTGATGTGTGTGTGTGTTTTTGTATCAGTACCTCAGCCTGCCGTCCTGAGCTGCAGCTCCTCCAGGTATGATTTTGGTGATGAAGATGCTGGGGTCGTCGCCCACGTGGGGGTTGTCTGTCCCCCCTGCTATGCTGAAGCCGAGGCCGGAGTTACCCTACGGTGCAGGAACAAAACTCGGACTGTGTAACACTTCACTCACACTTTATAGGCACATCCCAGACTGATAATGACAGAAAATGAAACCAAATCCATCTATAGAGTACAGATGGTGTGTGTGTGTGTGTGTGTGTGTGTGTGTGTGTGTGTGTGTGTGTAATGAGACTCACTCTCTCCAGCGTTATCTCTTCATACTCGATTTCCCCTTCTGTCCCGTTCACCTGTTGGAACACTTGGAGGTTTACACAACATGTAAATGCTTTTTAAGCGTAGAAGTAAATAACATCATGTAGTTGTTAGTTTCCAACTGTTTCTATTAATGTTAAACATATATCTGGCTTTAAAACATATATAGATAAAATAACAGTCAGTGGCATTTAGTGATATATTAACATATACTTTAATTGTAGATAAACTAGGAAACACTATCGACATCACACTCTCTGCATACGATCCTTGGTGGCAACATTCGATAGAGAACAGTGGTATAGTTGTTATTTTTAGATGATTTCATCTGTTTCTTCATGAACATTTTACACTTGATCCTAAATTTGAAAAAGATAATAAATGAGAACACAACGCCCTAATCTGCAAATCTAATAAACCTTTATTTTATTCACCATAGAACATGGAAAATAGAGGGAATGCTGAAGCCTCTTCTCTCCAATACTCATGTTTCTCTGAATACAAATGACCTTTACTTTATTTTTTAGACATTCCATTTCCATAAAATATAATGCAAACTTATTTTTCTCCTCAAATTGTATATATTCTCAGCTTAACCATTTGACATGGTTCCTACTGTGAATAAATGGTAGGTTCATGAGATTGCTATAACAGTATATTCAGTTTTGACTCACACACTTTACCATAAAGTTGGAATAAAATATGTCAATGTCTTCTGGTGAACTGATTTTGACACCGCAAATTATTCTTGACAGATAAAGTGTAACTGTAACTCAGTAACTGGTGCACCTGGTCAAAAGTGATAGTGAAGTGTAAAAATAAAATTAGAAAGATGAATGTGTCGGAAAATACAATTATTCCAAGTTTATGGTATTTACAAAATGTTTGAACTTCTTCCTGTACAGCTTTATGCATCAGTAAGTGAGAAGTTGACTTTGCTTAAATAAAACTTATGCCAAAGCCAGTGAGTGTGTCATTATAAAGAGTAACTACTGTCATTAATGTCGAGGTAATGGAACGTTTTCAGCAGTTAATGTTTGTTCTGCAGTAATGGGCTGGATGGGGATGATCTTAAGAATCCTCCATGCAGGTCTTTGTCATTACATTCATCATCAGAACCTTAAATAATGGCTCCTGTAAGCCAGACATGGACTGAAGCTGTTAAGCCATTGGTTTGTTCTCCGTACAGAACATGTTTAGACCAGTATGGTACCTGGTTAGAAACGACGACACTCTCACACTCTCTCATTATTTTATCTTTTTCCTCTTGTCTAGGTTGCCTTCTGGCTCAACAACGCGGCCTCACATCAGCTATACCTCTGCAATTAAGCAAGTCCCTCAGGACGGAGGAATTTAAGGAACTTCAGACTACAGTGTTCTTTTTCTTTTTTTTCTCTGACCTAGAAAACAAATTTGTGCTGTAGCGGTGCAATAATACTGATCTGTGCGGGCTTTTCTGTGAGAAAGCTTTCATTCTCTAATCCTTCACAGTTCAAGATAGTATGTATATTCGAAACTTTTTTTTTTTTTGCATCTTTATAAGAACATTATTTTTTGTTCAGTAATATTTTTGGCCTGCCAAATGAATTGCAAATGCCGAGGAAATATTTTAATTAAAAGGAGTTCATTGAATTCCTGTTATCTCTCAAATTAAAACAATTGAGCAGCCTACCTGGATGCTGGGAAAGGAATGGAGTTACTGATAATACAGACTGAATATGAAGGTAGTTCATTTAGTCATGCAGTTCAGCCTAACATAATAATACAATAAAGGGAAGATTAAACATAATCCTTACATATGGGGAGCTATCGAGTGTGTCGGTGTTCACCACCACTGGAGGAGTATTTCCCTGGGGAGAGAGGGAACAGAAACATTATTAAGAAATAATAGCAGAAGTTCAACGATGAGCCACCTACTGGATGAGGTTTCACTGTATCCCTGAAGCCCACAGTCCCAATCAAAAGCGATGGCCATTTTAACTCTCAACTGTGATAACACCACTTACTCTGCCATGGCTGTCACTCTACTAAAGGACAGGGGCCACTGTCTGAGAGCCATTTGTTAGAATCTCCATGGCTCAATGTAGGGCCACGGGAATCATTCATTGAAACCCCACGTGTTTGCAGCGTCTCGATTCTCAGTATCTGCATCTCCAGTGGATGAATGACAGTGTAGCATCTACTGCCGATGCTCTAAGTGGATATCTAGTGAATACTGTGGACATCCGCCTCCCACCCACCAGACGTTTCAAAACAAACCTCAGTGACTCACGCTGACAGCACATGGTAACATCTCCGAGAAACACTCACACACTCGCAGGACGATCAGGAGACGGTATCTTGGTAACAGTGAGTGATTATTAACAAGGACGACAGTGTCATTCTTTTTTGTAGACACGAACATGTTTTGACATTTTGTTCGCAACCGTGTTTTTTGGGGGTTTTTTTTATTTTTTTTTTTTTATCAATGACGGATTGAACAAATTGTAAAACCAGACAGTATATTATTAGAAAGCAACAAGTAATACTGAAAAAGAACCCATTTTAACCCATAAAGACCCTGTAGTACTTTTGTGACAGTCTCCAAATGAAATTTTCCTCATTTTCTCTTTGTGATTTATTAGCATTTATTTTGATATCATCCCCTTTTGTCAGTGTAAATTCTCTATTTGCTCTACTGATCTTGTAGATGTTCATAAAAGCTCAGGACCAATTCGAACATTATTAGCTCAAATCAGACAAAAAAAATTAGGAATAGTGACTTTTTCAGCAAAAATGCAATTGACTAAATATAAAATCAAGTCTCCATCCACTGTCATTGATCTGACTCCATGGGTGTTACTAGTGAATCAAAGGAGTAAAAAATGTTGATGTTTCCACGGTAACTACTATCTGGTGACTATGAAAAGACGACAAACTGTATTTTGACCCAGTTATTGACATATATTGATCGGTTTATTGGGCCAGAAATTATTAGACATTTTCCATAGTTTTGGTCAATCGTAGGTTTTGGGGTCTTTATGGGTTAATGCAGAAAATTAGCTGATGTTCAATCATTTGGACGTGCATCGGCTTTACCTGAAGTGAAGTTTGACTGAACCTCTTCTCTCTATTATCATCTGTGTTTTTTAATCTCATTTCTACTCCTCTATGATACAAGTATCCTCATTTAATATGGAATCTTATGTACAGTATTCTTCAGAGACCGCTCTAGATTTAAATTCCCCACATTTATTTCTGTCTTTGTTCTGTGCTTTGCTCACTAGCACGGGAAATACACCAAGCATCTAAAGTGCTTACAGAACGGCAAACAGCAGCAACAGCATAAAAAAAGCCTCCCACTGACCTTCACAGACCTGACAGCTCCGAGAAGCACACCAACAGTGAAAACACAGCTAAACAACATGCATTTCATCACGTTTAAAGAAAAAAAAAAATCCATGCCCTCATACAGTGAAGTGTATTGTAATGTATGGTGATGCAGCTGGAAGGCATGGTATTTGATCTTTGATGAAATTCACACAAGAATAGGCACAATAATATGAAGATATATAAATATATGTACATAGAGAATGAGAAAGAGAGAGATAATGATGTACAGTGTGTATTACACAAAATAATAACAATTGATTTTTTTGGTGATCGTGGAAAGATGGGAAAGTACAGTTGCAGAATTTTTCGTAATAGAGCCAGGGAAAATAATAACGTTAAAATGAAAAGAAAACCACACAGTTCTCTCTACCCCTCCACAAAACGCTTTACTGTTTGATGACAAGAGTGCCTGTGCAAAGAATCGCCATGTCGCTGTGTCCAACGGGCCGTGCTGCTGAACATTACGTCAAATTCATCCTTATCTAGAGACGGAAATAATGAGTATAGCCAGCAGAAATCTAAGCCCAGTGCAGGCAGTTTTCCTGCAGGGATTTTGACAGAGCCCTCTCTCGCGCACACTCTCTCAGCTCTGTCAAGTCACTGGAAATCAGGGTTGTTAGGATTTACTGTGTTTGGCTGCTGTTGTTCACCTATATTTTAACACCACCTATTCCTCTAACCCCTGCTCTGCCATGTTTGTAAAGGCACCGCCACAGTCCAACCACAGCCGCACCCTCACTCAAGTATAAATACCCACCATGTGCCATATTAGAAGACAATTATAATGGTAGAAAATTAAAAATGCTTGTAGTATCACTGATATCCACATTTTAATTGACTTTGTGTGATTTATTTAACATTCTACCATTCAAGATTAGCAAAAAGAAGCAAACAAACAAAAGAAACAAATAAATAAAGTGCTATGTTAAGTTCAACTTCTTTACTCCATTGCAGCCTGAATAAATTGATTAGTACCGGCGCTGGAAAATCCTTTGCCCACACGCTGTACTGTAAATGCTCCCTGGGTTACATGTGAATCACAAGATTATCTGATCATGTTGCTGCTCTCATGCGTGTCAACCTGCCTGCACGGTTTTCTGTCGCCGTTGTCAGTGTGATGGACGTTTAGAGTCAGGAATAATGACATTCGCCAGTTGATTTAAGGCCAGAACAGAGATGGTCTCTTAGCCTTTCACTCTGAATAGTTAAAAGGAGACACATTTTGGAAAGAAAACGTCAATATCATTAACGGGTGATGTTATGGCTGATCTGAGCTGGATACTAACCAACGGCTGCATTAGAGAGGTTTTAACACAGCGTGTCCTGCACACCTTGCCGCAGCTTGAGAGGCTTTAACACATAAAAGCCATCCAAGCTAATGACCTTTACCGCAATATGCAATGTCAAGGTATCAGCCTTCAACAGCCGATGATAAGAATAGAAAAGAAAAAAAAAAACAAAGCATGGAATACAGTTAAGAATTTAGACTGTGGCTGCAAAATACATGGTTAAAACCATCAATGCATGCATGTACTGGAGCCGAATTGTAATATTAGCACAAAACAGAAGCTGAAAACGAGTACAGAGCAGGAGAAAAACACCAGTAGAGAAAAACAACCTCAAACATATGGACTCACTTCATCTACAGAGATGATAATGCTCAGCAAAAACAGGTATTCTGGCAATGGCGCTTTCATTTGAAGTCAACTACTGTATCAAGGCGACTCAATTTCATTCCAAAATCAAATCCGGAGGAAGGGTGATCATGGAACTCACCAAAAAATTGTACATTCATGTTTAAAAAGGTTTGGGTTGATCCAAAAAGCAGAAAGTCATTTATTTTATTGTTTTCGGTGCAGATTCTCAAGATCAAGTCTGCTGGAATGTTTTCTTAGAAATACAGATAATACAGTCATTTGATGCAAATTCCTGCATTTTATCTCCATCTCTGTCTAACCCCATATTATATCTTTAAAGTAGTCGAGAGAAAGAAGTACAGAAAACCAGCAGCATCAAAGACTCCAGACTGACGCTTACATCTTACACCCAACTCAACCTAAATGTCTACTTACAGATAGATGCAAAAATCCAAATTATTTGCGTCGATTTGTGAAATGCTGATGAAAACAGAGGTTAATTTAGACCTCCCATTGAGTGTAACACTCACATAATTTGCTTGTGAAGAACGTGAATTGACTTATATGGTATGAGTCCCCAAGGTATGTTTGGTATGTTTATGTTAAGGGGGTCAATGTGAACATCCTCCCATACATACATGCCATGCATATATATAGGTCTGTTGTTTATGGGTATTTCCTCAAAGGGTGTCTAGTTTGTCTAAAAAGCTTTGGAGCCTTAATGGTGTAGGGCTCCCAAGCTAAATACATCAAACATGTGGACTGAGACCTATGCTAAACCTATGGACCATAAAAAGCAATTCCGCTGCTTAATTTGTTAGTGAATTACAGGGCATTTTGGGGATTGCAGGGGGGCCGTGGGGTCCTGGGGGTATCTATAGCGTGTGTGTTTTTGGTCACTTTGTAGGGTGATGCTTGTTGGAGTCTCAACTGATAGATATGGAGTGTGTCGGTTCACATTATTAGAGCAGGCCTGGAAATCATCTGCCCCATCACATGCAGCTCCAGCAGGATCTTATTAGCATTTCTCAGGTTTGATTACTGTGATTAAAATATCTATTTTGAGCCTCAGGTTCAACAAGAGTTAGCTTTGTGTTTATACGTGACTTAAAACAAAGCTGAACTATTGAGAACATGATGAAACAGAGATCAGACTCACAGGCATCGCGTCTGAACCCCAGAGGGCAGGAGTGTGTTCATCCTAAATTCTCAAAAATACACTGAGCTAGAATTCATAGTACATCAATATGTAAAGAGAACATTAGACATTTTTAATAAATGCCTACCAGCTTCAGATGGCGACGTTTCTTGGCTTTCCGAACATTGTTGAAGAAGCGGCAGCCCATCTTTTTGGCGTACCACACCGACATGAACATTATGCCAAAATCTCAAGACCGGGGAGCAAATCTGATCCACCCCCCCCCCTCAAACAAATTACAAACACACCCACTGAATGTGGGAAGTCACTCCAAAAGTGTCTGCTTTAAAAATAAAAAAAAAACACCTTCAAAATACTAGGTGAGCTCTTGGATGTGGGCCCTGTCATAGCAGTTCATCACAGACCACAGATGTTTCAGACTCTGACTCGAGGATATCTGCTCTCACTCAACAACTGTCCATCCAGCACTGAATAATACATCACGCAAAGAACATAAGAAACAACTTTAAATCCACAATCGCACAGGCGTACAAGCCGGGCGCTGTATTCTTGCTGATTCGTTGCTGAAGATTTCCTCATCCCTTCCTCCAAACATGGACACAAATTATCGAAAAATTACTCATGAGGATACTTATCACGTGGCAGTCGGTCGTCCTGTCTTCAGAATTCATCCATCCACAACAATAATTGGCTTTTCCAAACAGATCCTTCCACTCTCTCTCATCTTTTTCAGTGGACTGCGTTGGTGGTTTCTTCCTGCCACTGGTGCGCGCTCAGTGAGAATGCAGTTCATATTTTCTGCTGCTACTGTACTGTACCCCTCCCATCCCTGCTGTTCAGGGAAAGAGGAGCGAGCAGGAAAGTTTGATGGCAATTACTTAGCTGTCTCTCTCTATAATGCCAACGCCGGTGATGTGAGAGGAGGAAGAAATACTTTGGAGGAACCAAGGACAAGCAGTTAGAAATGGCCGTAGTGTCCCTCTGAAACTGAGACAGAGGCTGGAAACCCCTGTCACGCTGAAATCACAATGTGGAAGTGACACACAGACAAAATGCCTATGAAGATATCGCCCCAGATTTCATGTCCAGTGAAGATCCGCAATTTTTACAATCTTCACAATCAGCCAAACCAGTTCACTTCATTTGAATCTGAGAGCAAATCCTGGGAGTTAAAAAAAAAAAAAAAAAGACAGGTCAGGATAAATAATGCTCCTACCTTTTAACAGTAGCAGCTAAAACTGTGATAAATGCAAACATATTCTGGTTCACTTTCCAACAAATTAAGAAACAATAACACACCTCAATTCCCCCTCTGAAATTAAAAAAAGTCAGGTGAAAAGGCGACTGTTTCTTACTTTAACTTAGCAGAAACATGACTCTCAGTTTCAGGTGTTTAATCCCTTATAAAGACACAATTCTGAATGTTAGGCTCCATTACCTTCCATTACATCCTGCTGAATCTCACAGACTGGACCTTGATTGTCAGTCCCGCCATGAACAGCAAAACACTACAAGCAAAAGCAAACTGCAAACTGATTTGTTTCTACGGTTTTTTTTTGTGCTCTCTGTCAAATACACTATTAAATATTGGATGTTACCTTGCAAAACCCCGCACTCGCTTTCAATATAATACATGAGCTCCGCTTTTTTCGTTTTTCACAAACACTTAGCTTTCTTGCTGAAAGACAGATGGATAGACAGGCATGAAATGCGCACAGTTGCACACGCACGCACAAAGACGTTCGCGCCAAACAGACTTATGTAAGGACGTGCTGAAGGACAAGCTGTCAGCTGACATTCTCATTTTGTTAAATAAAATTCCTCCTTCTACCTATTTAATTTCCTCACCCTTCCCATCGCGAGGCCCTCTCTATCTGTCTCACTCCACCATTCAGCATTAGCAGCTCTCGCCACCTCTTTTGCTCCTCTCTCTCTCTCTCTCTCTCTCTCTCTCTCTTTCTCCTCCTTCCCCAAGGACCTGAGCTGCTGCTGCACAGTAATTACACCGAAGCTGCAGGGAAATATTTAAACATTTATTAAAGAAAAGTAAGGAGGATGGAGAAAATGGAGATAGAAACAAGATACCGACCAGACAAGAGTGCAGAAAGAAAAAAGGAAAGGGGAGGGTATAATAGAGAGCTCTTGGGAAAACATTACAATAAATAAATAAATAAATAACCCAGTAATTGAATACTTAGGCTAAAACCACTATACAATGTGTGTCAAACACATCTTTCTGGGGCACCATCATTAGGATGTGCACAGAAAAAGCATATATAACACCACCATTATTCTGCAGACAGAAAATGTGATAAGCATTCTTTATTCTTTTTATGTAAACAGACAGAGTTTAATATAACCTAAGAGAAGGGGGTCCTCATTAGGCACAGCTACTTCCAAACAACACTGGCATATGTGTCTTGTAACACTTCAAGCTAAAAAATTACAGTGTTTCAAGATAAATGCACGGTATGCATTGTTAAAAGGTGGCGCGGGGTGGTTTTGACACACATCTCTGTCAGTGAATAAAGTCAAAGATAGATGAGGTATGAAAAAAAAGAGCAACTACAGAGCCGTCTACAAGGTTTATAGGCTAAACATCATCAAAAGAATAGAAAAAGAACTGAATCACTTTGAGGCGAGTATGGGGTTTTTATTCTTCGGAGAAGAAGTTAGCCCTATTTATACAAGGGAATAAAATGCAGTCAGTATCTGTGTGTCACATCAGGCTCAGGGAAACAGATGTACATAGGAGCTGTACTTCTTTATTATTAGACAGAACGTGAACTTTCAGGCTCATACAGCTGCACAGACATAACACTCACAGTGTCACCATCAATTTATACAGGCCCTGAATAAATAGGAGAGCATCCCATAGCATAGTCACTGAGCCATATAAAGCAAAACAGGCTGGGATAGTCATTAAAATGGGTAGAGATCAATATCAAAAGTTCTGAGCAATGCGATGCACAAAAAAAAAAAAATCTAATTACATTACGCTCCGGGTTGGAAAAAAAAAAGACAGAAGTCATTTGAAGTTAAAGGAATTCTCTGTTAAATCATCTACATAACCTAAAGACCTCGTCTTACTTTGCCAAACCATTGCAGTGCTTCCAGAGACAATCCTACCCATAAATCAATGGAGCCTGGAGTGGTACTGGCAAACCCCACACCATTAAAGCAATAAAGAGACAGACTGACGACACCACCTACACACCAATGACGGCCACTCCACCGGCTGCAGAGACATCTATATGCGTAGGTGTTACTGCAATGCATCTCAGAGGCCGCACATATTTTACCTAAACACAGTGCACAGTTGAATATGTGCGTATGTGGAGTGACGGGCCAGTTTCACAAATTAACACATCTGTCTTAGTGATGACACGGAGCAGAATACCCCATATGCTAAACAGTTTAATGATATCCATGCATTATCAAATGGGATGTGTTCAAGGTCAGGATGAGCGGGCGCGGAAGAAAATCTATTATTTCAACAAAGGCTCAAGGACTAAAAGCTCCGATTCTACTGTTCATCCTTTCCCATGATTGTTTTGTTCTGCTGTTCAATTAATTCAGTTCAGTGCCAAGTGGAAGCTTTGATTGTTTAGCGTTGCCCTTCACTGAAGTCCTTTTGGACAGAAGTGGTTCATGCAATTTCAACACTATAGTAAATATAATATGGTAGTAAAGATGTGTTTTAAAAAAAGAAAATAATAGGCCTTAAGTTTAATCTCTGTCCTTTTTTAATATTTTGTATCACTGATATGATCGACATTGATGAGTATTAAGGCACGTGTTGGGATCAGGTTTAAAAGAGTGTCTCAGGATTCTGTATTTTAAGTTATCTAGGTCTACATGGCCCTAAATGAGAGCTTTCAAGCCCTGGTTTCTTTATATAGGTCAAGTACACAAAATAAGAATGAAAAACAGGTGTGGTCGTGCATGTGTTTCGCTTTGTACTTGAATATCCGAATAATGCATCACATCAAAAAAATCAGTTCCGTGCATTTCTGATTAGCTTCAAGCATCTACAGAGGTTTCGAGTGTCCGGTGGTGGGGGATAGAGCCCCCGTCTGGCACTGTTCCCTGAATGCAGACCAGGCTAAAAGGCAGAAAACATGAAGAAACAGGCTCGTCAAATCATACTTGGCCAGAGGTTCGCTGGGCACCCAGAGGCCCTCGGCGCCCTCGGATTGTGTACTCTAGCAGAGAGATGCAATCATCTGTGTCTTGGCTTTGCCAGAAAGCAGGTTATTTCCAACTTTAGAGACTGGCTGGCCCCCATCAGGGAGGAGCTTACGGGTCATCAGTAACGTCGACAAAGTGAACTGAGAGATACTGGACACATCCACACAGCTTTTAGGTCTGTGACATTAGATGATTAGGTAATCATATGAATTCTTACATTTAGTGGTGAAATTCTTTTATTTTGATCCTAATAAGGGAAAATTGTTTAGAATATATAGTTACAATTGTTTTTTTTTTAGTTTTTTAAATTTTTTATTAGACAGCAACATTACATTACAAAACACATTTGTCACATTTGTTCACCACAAGGCCACG
>JAPTHA010000007.1:14697650-14714245 GCA_029814585.1 Gymnapogon annona
TGTGTGTGTGTGTGTGTGTGTGTGTGTGTGTGTGTGTGTGTGTGTGTGTGTGTGTGTGTGTGTGTGTGTGTGTTAAACTGCGCTAACAAATATAGGATTGGAGGGAGTTTGGATTTGAAGCCAAAGTAGGATGAAATTAATCGCTGTGTTGATTTGGTGTTTTTTTTTTAAATGAAATCACATCCCAAATCACTGATTGAATACTGTACACTGACTTCAATGCTCTCCCGTCATCAGTCCACTTCATCAAGGTCTAAATTGATTAGACTTCAGCCAAGAAATCTTGTCTTGCCTGGAGACTACTGCAGACATATATGGATGGATGGCAGCTTGAGCCTAAGCTTCCATTTATTGCGTTGGCTCCAATGTGGATCCATCAACATGTTATACAATAGGTTGTATTCCACGAGGGCCTCTTGTGCATATAAAGTGAGAAATTAGCTGGCAGTGGGTATCAGAGCTGAAGTCAAAATGAACTTAAAAAAAAAAAAACACCAGATGGGGAGGAAATTACACATATCCAATCCATATTCCCCTCGTACGTCAGCAGATAATGTACACTATAGGTCAGGCATTGTGGGTGTTGTATGAATGTGAGCACTGTTACGAAAGGGAAAGGCTGAAATTGTGTATACATAACAATTCAAGTTGCAAATTCACCTGCTCAAAGAGGCCAAATACATCCCACAGCTGGATTTCTAAACCATATTTCTACACTGTTCGGTACACTGACTGCACATTCTCAGACTTAACTACTGTACCTTGGCGCACACTGTATAGTTAGACAGCTCACCTCCACCTGGGTGCAGCGCCGTCTGTTCACTTGACAGCGCTGCAACACAGCGGTTGACACACTGATAATGCAGAATGAGGCTGACTATAAACAAGGTGCTTCTCTGACTAACCCTGGCGTTGTTTGCTTGCTGTAAGCTTCCCTGCTGATTATGCCCACCAACACACTGCTTGTTAATTAATAAGCAGCCGGGGAATTTCTACGCCTGCTAATACACTGACTTGTCCAATGCAGTCTGTAATACTAAATCACAGGTTTATACTCCTGCCGGGTATTGTCAAGGTAATGCGTTGGTAGTAGTTGTTATAGATGTTCAAATTGGGAGCCCAAATCTGATTTGGATCGTCTGTGTGGATGAAATGTATTCATTGCACACTGTCTTGTGATTTTATGCTCCAAATTGTTGTTTTTTTTGTTTTGTTTTGTTTTTTTACCATTTTCTTCTGCAACCTGATGATTGTACGACTGGTCTGTTTTATTTTGTTACCTTGGTGAAACACTTACACGTGTGCAGCACTTGGATATTGAAAAGTGCTATATAAATAAAGATAATAAGCGTTGTTATTGTTAAGCATATCCCATACAAGGTACCAAGGCCTTTTACTCCCTGAGTTTTGATTGGAAGGCAGCCGTCTCCTCTGAGCATTGCCAGTAGTGGGCTAACAATGTTCACCTAGCCAATCACACACTATGTGGCAGGATGCCTTGTTCATTTTCTCAGCCAAAGATGAAGTCTGACTCTTTCCAAGTGTGGAAAGAGTTACACATCTTGGCTGTGGATTTGGATCAGTGCAAACCTGGGGGAATGATAACTCAGGTATAAAATGAAAATGTAACAACACTGACACAATTTCAGTGGTTTACATCTAAAGTGCAAATGACTCTTTTAAGTCTCTTTCTTCTCCATAAATTTGAATTCAGCTTCACCACGACCTCCTTCAGTTCATACTAGTGATTAATAACTTCACCTACATATTATTAAAAAAAAAAATCAATGACTCCAAAAGCATTTTAAGATGTTACCTAACATTGTTCTCTACTGGTTTGGCAGAAAAAAACAGCTCTTGTGACTCCACATTACATGGAGTTTACCGCCATCTTGTGGCTCTAATCTGTGCGACACAAGCAGGGATTTAGAATTGAATTGGAATTCAGTGTTGAATTAAATGCACATCACACATTTAATTAGTTTATTTCTGGGGTGTTTTATTTATTTAATTATTTAAAGTCTGTAAATAGGTCATAGACTACAAAGAGGATGGCTTTAGTCGTCATAGACCCAAAGAGCTGCTGGATACCAAATGCATCTACTGATCCAAATGATTTAATATCTCACAGTCCATTAACCCTATCAATACATACAAATGATCAAAGAAAAATGCAGTTCATCATTCGTTCATGGTCAACAGGTATGATCCATTTGGACGTTGAAAGGCTCCATAGTGACCATGGAAACATTGTCATCTACAACAACATTGACTCACCAGTAAAAACCCATGCATTTTGCAAATGACAGTGTTGGAAGACACCTGATCTACAGTCAGTTATTGACATCTTTGCTGAAATGAAGCCCCTTTTTCTTGTTTTCTCTGTTCCAATTGAAATTTATTCAGAGCTTTTATGTATAAGTTCAGTAAATTACAATTTATGGTGAAAAGGGTAAAATACAGAGTATAGTATTATAATAAATGGTGGTGACTCACTTGTGAAAGGATAAATAGAAATATTCATTCGGGAGCTGCCAAAAAGTAATCTGTACGGGTTGTCGTTGTGCTTTGAAGTGTATTTGTTTAACTGGTTTCCAAAGCACAAGGTTGTCAATTCACATGTGAACATACACTGATGTACGTACGAGCAGAAAATATGTCTGCTGTGTATGTCATCTAAGTTCTACTGTACAATTGGTAGGATAGCCTTTGTCCTGTGTGCGACCTTCCCTCTTGGTTTCATCCCTACATGATATATATCCTGTGTGAGACAGTATTTTAACTGTGTGTGCTCTTTGATTGTTCAGCCCCTGCAGTGACATGACAGATTGCAGCCTGAGGCTATAGGTGCCACTTCCAGACATTCATCTTCTCAAGATGAATGACAAAGAGAGTGGTGTAACCTGTCATACCTGAGGGAGTGATGTTAGTGAAAAATGTTTTTAAACCACCAAAGTTTGCATGCACCGAAACCTACGAGTACGCCTCTTAACTGTACTTGTACTTGTACTTGACTTCACTTACCATGTTTTCACTTTTTATAGTACTGTTTACACTGATGTGTATTATTTTCACTGTTTATTGTACTGTTTACATTGTGTGCAATATTGCACTGTCCATCTTATTTATTCCTTATTTATATTGACTGTATGTGTTGTCCCCTTTGCACTGCAGACACTCATGGCTTGGGTTTTACTCCAGCAATTTTGCACTTTTGGATTCTCCATATTTATTTATTTGTGTTGTCACTTGCCATTCCATGACATTTTGTTACCAGATTCATTGTATGTGTCCTTGTAATGACAAATAAAGGAAGTCTAAGTACAAGTGTAAGTCTAACTAAACTGATGTGAGGAGTCCTTTAAACAGGCTAATAGGGAGCGTTTTAGCATTCATACAAACGGTCACGTAGGTCATCTAAATGGTGGCGCACATGCAGAAATAGAGGGCGTCATTCCTCTCAAAGCCCCCAGCGGTTGACAGCCGGCGTTGAATTACTCTGCCATTCCTTCTCATGCCCACCACCACCTGCCACAGCTTTGACTGCCAGCCACTCACCTGTATGGACATTCAAGGACTTGGCCAAGCTTCTGACAGACCATTCGCTCAAGGATGAATCCCCGTGCCTCCTAAGGTGAAGCTAAATTGCTCCAATATCTTTACTCACCCACACCTGGAATTTGCTCACTTGAAGTCCAGCCATGTCCGGCTGATGAGCCAACGGGTGGAGGAGCTATCTGCAGCTGTGTACGCTCTGTTATCATCAAGTCATCCATGACGGCGCTGATGGGGGCCATTGATAAAAGGATTTGGTCAGAGGGGGCTTATCGGGGGTCCCACGTGTCGACATGATTTACATATTGATAATGAGTGTAAAGGCGGTGGGTGACGTAGTATCTCCTGTGGAATATAAGCCTTTTCCTTGTACAGTTGCTTCCACCAGTCACTATTTTGTCTCGATTGCTTGAATCTGATTAACATTAAAATGGGAGCGTGTTTACTGCAGTCAAAGGAGACGAGTCGAAACTGTCTTTTTTGGTAACCCACACATATTCAATTTACTAGAGAAGCATCAAGAACTCATTACCACAATAATACACTTTACACACCATAGCCTTGTAATAGTCTAATAAAAATCTTTTCAGCTATTGAACTCATCTTTCCATCTCTTTGCACCTACAAAAAAAAAGGTTTGCAACGTACTGTACATCGAGGGAAAAAGTTAATCTGTAATTAGATTTTTTTCAGAAATACAGGAGAGCTAAAGGCAGCCCTCGCCTTTCCGAAAGATGTCATGGCGCTTGAGGAAAACAGAGGTTAAATGTAGAATGAATATAACAAGGCACAGAGTTTAAAAGGAGTCTGAGGAGATCAGCGACGCATTTTCTTATATCTCAGCTAGAAGTCTGACATATACTCAGGCTCTTGCGAGCTGAAAGATAACCAAAGACGCCTATTAATCATTCATAGGAACTGGAATGCATTCCAAAAAAGACAGCATAGTGATGACTCATTTATGTTACCTACACTAGATTGAGCTTCTGAAAAGAACAAGTGCAAGGCGTTGTCTTGGCTGAACTCGAGATGCCATGGTTGAACTCGTCTGAGATTATCCCTGGTCTAAGTTTAGTTTGGGAAGCCATTATCTGTCATAAGTCATACCAGGGCGTCTCCTTTACTGGTGTTTCTGAAATATCCAGCATCTAATACATGTCTCAGGGCCAATATGACTGATTAGTTTTATAAATAAAAAATAAAAATACCGTATATCATATGGTAAATGTAGATGAAATTCCACTGATGCCATATACACACGCAGTATCATTATCATTACACAATACAACTGCAAGCCGATACATGTTATTATTGAATTCTTGGCCAGCTTTAAGACCTCCACCGATCGATGCCTTTGGAGGATTGAAATTTCAGCCAGGCCCTGTACAGTTTCAGATATCACTTCGGTACTACACCAATATGCAGAGCCTGTTGTACAGCATTGTATAGTACAGCGCTCTGGTTGCGGGGAATACAAGGACACACATGATCCTTTGTCTTATTTGTTCTATTTGGAAGTCTGTACGGTAAAGGCTGTACAACCAGGAAATAAAGACGTAGATTTGAGATGTAGATTCAAGTGTTTTCATGGTCACACAATGTTTTTTGGGTTAAAAAAAAAGATTAATTCATTCATTCATCTTCCAAACCCGCAGATAAAATAAATACATTACAAAAAATACACAGTACAATTCAGGGAGAAACATCTGTGTTTTTCCACAATGGTTTTGAAACATTCACAAGAAGATGTCAGGAGAGGAAGGCCATGTGTAAAACATCCATGTAAAACACACACCACTTGAACCTGAGCGAAGTACAGGATACTCTACTATTGTGTGTTTTGGTCAGGGATGTACTACCGACAACTCAGATGGCAACAATAGCCAGTAAATGTTCCGAGCTACTTATTTAACCATCTTTATTTCTCTAAAAAATAAGCACCATTTGTTAAGCTACTACCTATGAATAGTAACTCCAGCTACACGAACACCGTTTTTATCAATCATCCATATCAACATGTTTTGTTAAAAAAATGACGTTTTCAACAACTCTTTATTTAAAAAAATATATATTGTGTACCCCAATGAACAATAGTTTAAAAAATTATGAAATAAAAGGTTTTCATCACCCCCAGAATCAGTAACAGGCTAAATAAATAAATAACAGGTCAGAAGTCACAGAGTTTTAAAACTAAATCTGGGAGCTAACGTCATGGTTTCCTTTTACCTGGAGACTTGATGAAAACAGTAGAACATGCAGATCTGTCAGACTAGAGGATGGATTCCAGTCGGTTCATCCCATGAAAATGTCACTATTGATTGGGTAGTTTGTATGCAGCACAAGAAGAGGTTGGGATGTTCAAACTGGAAACGATAGTAATATAAAGAGGCATCGTCAAAGTTAATTTGAGGATACTTACCACTAACTAGTGTAACAATTAAATTCCAAGTGTTCTGTGTTGAGTTTAGAAAAGAAAAATTAACATAATTTACTTTAATGAGGTCCTTTGCTCAATATGAAAAAAAAAGCCTCAAGAATAAATGAGTGTTTAATAGTAGCCCTTTGTTTATAATCAGTGCTGTCAAAAATATAAATAAAACCGCTTTGTGCATTGTTTCTTTTGACTGCCTTTAGATTATAGAACACATTCATTGCAGTATTTTTTTTTTATGCCACGCAACTCTTATGCAACATCACGATATATGTCACAACATTATTTCTGTCCGGGCTTAATTTTAGGCCGTGTTGTTTTATTGATGATGGTAGAATTCAGACCACTGCACAAAGTCTTCTCCAGCATATGCCGATGATTCCACATGGAGTTAAGGTGTCTGGACGTGGTGGCTGATCCACATATACCCCCACCCTCCCTGAACTACTCCTCCATAAGCCTAACGAACCTGAATCTTCCCCATGATCAACTGAAGTACATTAATTGTCTTATAATAAGTAATTGTCTAGTTGTTGTTTTTTTTTTCTTCATAGATAAGGAGATACTCACTGCATCAGTTCATGTTAAAACAAGTTGTGGTGAGGTGAAACATCTTCATCAATGCAGTGTTTATCCAATGGAAGGATCTGTATTGGTTTTGATTTGTTTCCAGGTGGTGCCTTTTTTTTCGTGCTAGGTCTATTTCCTCCTGTGACTCGGTGGAAGAAGCTGTTGGACCAGTTACAGTTGCCAGTCGGTTATTTAGGTGAGGCCAAATGAGGCCAAGGTAGTTTTTATGAGGACATAACCAATGATTATTCCACGCCGACAGACATGCCAGTAGATTCTTTTTTTTGTTTTTTTTGTATTCTTGTAAGGGGAGTGGTGGCTACCATTGTTGAAAGCAAACCTACGCCCTTGAGTGTAATTGACTTTGTTAACTTTCAGAGCTGGAACCAAGAGAATCATCGCAGCCAACAGCAACAAACAACCCCGTGTTTACATCACCCATTTCTTTATTTCACATTCTCTCTAGCCTTCACGGTAGTGCACGGTCAACTTAGTATCAAGTTGATACAACACTACCCATTGGGGTGAGTATAAATACTTTTGCCAGTTATAGATGATCTCTCCTCATGTTGGCAGAAATATAATGTTACAACGTTTAGAAGTGAGTGAACAGTGTTAAGTATAACTGCTCATTCACCGGAACACATGCCCAGTTTTGGTTTTTTTTTTTTTTTTTTTTTGGTCTCACCATGTCTAAATTTCTCACAGATGATATTTATTTTTCCTCATCCTCGCCACTTTTGGTCATTTTGACACAAGCACGTGCCAAATAATATGGTTTTAACTCCTCTTAATATGTATAAATATGGAGCGGTCTCTAAATTAACATTACTATCCATGTTTTTCATTGTAAAACATGAAAAAAACACATGCTTTTTTTTCTCGAAGATGAACTTAAAAATTCACATAAACATGACCCCAGATATCACAGTTGCATATATCCACTAAAATCTTTTTCAATGTCCGCTTTTCTAATTAGCTGCAGTTGTCAGCCTGCATGATGCTGTTTGACCTCCACTAGTATGCGACCCAGAAGGCGGCTAACATTCATTACAGGAAAAAGAAATGCAATATTTGCCTCTTCAATGGAACCTGACCTGAATAAGTGCTGTTTTACAGGTCCATTTTCCACATGTTTACAACACTGAGTGAGAAAAACAATAGTGTCAACCCAAAAAAAAAGAGAAAGAAAAAAGAATTTGACATTAAAAGTGAGGAGTGTAATTTTCTGTCATGTCTTGTTTCCCTGTGATCATTTCCTGTGAGTTTGAACACAGCGTAATACTCATGTTGTTACTCACATACTGTAGAGCCCCTGAAATTAAAAAGTTATTTTAAGACCTATAATTGACAAAGTAGGACCAAAGACCATCAACCAAAAAAGAAAAGAAAAAGAGTTAATAAAGTAATGTTACTGTCTACACTTGTCATCTGCGTGTTTTGAAGATGAGGGTGTGTAGCTTTCCACATCGCGCACTTAATCTGTGCATTACAAAATGTTCATGCTTTACTTTTTTTTAAGCGAGTCAATTTGTGTAACCATTCATTTAATTGTTTTTTTTTCACACATAAAATGCTACAAAGGACATTACAAAGACCTAGCTGAGATGCTGCTGGTTGAACACCGCAATAACATGAGCTGTGAAAATCTAACATGGACTCCCACACCACTTGAAAAACGCTCTCCAATATCTCCCCACAGTGTTGTAATTCAATCAAATCTCACAATGTCAGAAAAAAAAGTACTAAAAAAATTTTAAAAAGACTCTTGCTTTTGCGGGGAGCCTGTCAAAAATTTAAGGGCTTTGCCCTTGGCTCATGTTGCATCCCTTCCTCCAGGTTTCATGAAAATCAGTGCAGTGGGTTTTATAATGGATTTTTTTTTGCATTATTCTGCTGATAGACAGCATAAAGTAATTGTATAAACTGGTTTATTGGGGTTAAAAATGTATGTGTCGCGTGTTGCTGAGGTGTCTGAACTGCCTCATTTGGTCTGAGTGTATAGGTTTATGTTCATATCTAAGGAGTATGATCAGGTTAAGGGTAAAGTATGTTGTGGAAATTTTGTCTTTTGGAGGCGAATGAAGATGATCCAAAAATGTCAATGCCTTTTCAGAATATTCTTTTATTTAGAGCAAAGATACGTGCCTTACAGAGTGTCATGCGGTCTGTAAGACAAGTACCCCGAGACAGAGCTGTCAGGGCCTTTTAAAGCCCTCTGTTCCTTTGTCTTAGGTGATCAAAGGGATTAAAGGGGTGGGTCAGCAATACAAACAATAGTGATAGATCATTTTTGAAAATGCACCCTGATACAGGGGTCAGGAGTGCTAACAATCGTGATAAATAACATCTAGAGACGCACCCTAATTTTGAACTTGCGGAGGACATGCATCACCTGTGGGGGCAGAGGAACTGAGGGTCACAGTCTTAAACAAACTTACAACACTCTTGTAAAACTGTAAAACAGTATTACATTTAAAATTCACATAACAAGTACCTGAATTGCATTATAAGTAATGACTTCATGGATTTGGTATGTTGACCTCAAGGGGCCATATATCATTTAAGTCAACCCAGATGCCCTTCAAATAAAACCAGATGTCTAGGGACATTTCACGCAAACAACAGACCTATAGAAGTGCACATATAGATGGCGAGGATATGCATATTGGCTGATTATTCTTCAGATCTACCACTGTTTAATATTGGACTTTTTAAAATGAAATCTTTTTAAACAAACAAGATGGTGTCAGCTGAGTCTTCTTCATCATCTTCCTCACATCATCATTTTTTCGTAAATGACAAGGGTATTGACAATGGTATTGACGCCTCTCTGGTTTGGGAAAACAGTTTTATTTTTATTTTATTAGACCTTCATTTTACCAATTAAAAATCAGTTGAGAACAACTTCTCATTTGCAATGATGATCTGGTAATAACCTTATTGGTCAAACCAGATTTCCAGACAGTTTACCTAAACAACTGATCTATGTAGATATTATAGAGGGAGACATTCACATTGGCTGAATGCTCTCCGGGTAAACCATGGACCTTGATGTCGGATGTTTATAATAACATTTTTTTTTGCACAATCAAGATGGTGCGAGTGGAGATTTCTTCATCATCACCATTATTTTTTGGTAAACAGCATTGCCGTTAAATACCCCGAGAGACGCACATACTGGATAATCGCAGAGCTGAAGCACCAGATTTATTCTCCTAATATCACATTGTATCTGACTTTAATCATGCATGTGCTGAGTACACTGCAAATGGGTTTTACAATCAGGGCGTGGCTCTGTCTGCAGTTGCAATAAGCCTCACACAATAAAATGGATTCTTGCTGCACTGTGCTCAAGAATAGGCAAAACAAAGACGTTGTCTTATTTTGTATGATCGTGTGAAAGACAGTGAGAAAGGGAACGTACAATGACCTTGCTGAGTGTTTTAACAGGTGTGCAAGTTCGAAAGAGCCCGTTCAGGTAAAATGTGTTTCCTGCTGAATGGTTGAGTGGCTGACCACACTGTCTGACACATGGTTACACAGGGGGGGGGGGGGAAGGCTCAAGCAGTGATCTAAATTGTAAAAAAAAAAGAAGAAAAGAAAACATCCAAATAATGTCAAGGCAGACCTCCACATGTGTCTAACCTGAATCTGACGGCAAATGAACTAGAGAAACAAATGCCTTTGATATCCTGGTGTGTGGTGTTTTGTATACTATTAGTGACACGTGACCAACAAATCTAATGTGATTTTTGAGTTTTTCCACCATAAAAAGTCTGTGTTTAAATGTCTGTTAAAAAACAAACACACACAAACCTAGATCCTAAATGTTATCCCAACAGTACTGTGTGTGCAATATGTCTGTATACTTTTAAAATAAAATTTAGAGCGCACAATCCTGAGATAAGTTTGTGTTTCTTGCCACTCGCTGATAACTTCCTGCCAGGTGGGTTTAAAACAAAGCAGAACTAACATTTGTAATTGCACTGCAAATTGAATAAAAACTAATTTTTTCCTGTGCTAAACCATTTGGTGGATTGTCCGTTGTCATCCAATGTGTAATGAGTTGTCTAGACTGAAAAATGAATGAAGAGCCTGTGGGCCATTCACTATTAGCAGAAAATAATAAAACAGTAAAATAAGGGCACAGGCTGTGAGTGGATTTGTTAAATATTGTAGTTAATACAGAAGGACAAAATCACAATGTATTTGTGGGTTTATTATGTTTAGGGTTTTGTAAGATAGTAATTGTCTAACTGGACGCTTCCAAATTCCAGCCCAGTTTGTCCTGATAAAACCTTTATGCTGTGCCGACAGCAAACTAAAAAAAAAAAAAAAAAAGCTATTTTAAAAAAGCAATCAGTGCTCGAAAATTACTCTATCACACATATTAACTCTGAACTACTATGCATTTGTGGACAGGCGGAGGCCATCTGTACATCAGCTTAAATCTAAGCCATAGGTTGCTCTGGTAGAAAGAACAAATGGATGAATGAGTGAATGAACAAACAAATAAACAAGTCTAGAAAAGAAAGTCAAAATACTGCCCTCTATCGGTTATAGTTAAAGGTGAGTGGAAAGTATGTACAAAAAAAATTTAATAAAATCATGACCCTGCTTTATAAACTGAGAATATTTTGGTTCCAGCAGTAATTTATTTTTCATTTAAAATATCAATTAAAAATGTAATAGTCTTTCCTCCCTGACTCTAATGACAGAAATGTCTAAAATTAAGGTTCACTCCAACCAAAGTTTAATTAAAATAAAACCCCTCAACAATTATGTTATTTTATTTCCATTATGTACTCAACTTTAGGTCAAAATGAATATTAAAAAAAATGTCCTGGGTGACTGCAGACTCCTGACATAAGTGACTTTGCTTCTGTCAACAGTTTTCACATTCATCAAGCTTGTTTTGCCAAATATGAGACCACAACTAGTTTTTGAATTGCCATGACACTGACGTTAAATCTTCTCAGGGACACTAACAAAAACAATATTCAAGGTTTACAATTTTATTTAAACCAAAACCCACAAAATAAAAGCAGACATTTTTGTTCTCTCACAAACCGAGAAACGCATGAGAAGAATGAAAGCATTTGTTCTTGTCAAATGCTCGCCATTTGTGCACGACTTTACTTCAGTGTTGACTCATGAGACAACTGCTCTTGGTCAGTGTATGAAAGGTTTGTGAAGACTACATATGTAATGTGCTGTTGGTTTTACGACTGCAAATTCACACATGGTGACTTTATTTTTGTGTTTAAATAAGCAAAATACATGTGCTGGTGTTGTATTCGTGTTAGATTTAAAACAGCCCTTTAATAATTAATTCAATTCTATATAATGTTAATTTGACCAAAGAAGGTTAAATACCTCTAGAGACAAAAACATTCTAATTTCTATTAAGCCACAGCAATCTATGAAAAATGATTTTACAGACGATATTTTGTCATATTTTTAGGCATTAAAAACATCATCACACAATTAGATGGAACTGGTATCTTAAAATGCATTTGTAAAAATACAAGGTAACGTTTTTACAATTTTAATGCGTATTAAATTAGATGTAAAAAAATCTATCTGCTCGATTAAAAGACTGCTCGATTAAAATACATTAAGGGTGTTTTTTTTTGTTTTTTTTTTTGCAAAAGCACCAAATGGTTACGACACAGATGTTGAATAAGAGCAGTGTAGGTTTCCTTGTGCTGCGGTGGCACTAGGCCGCAGGTCCACTATCAGGCATTTCATTCCATACGACTGAAACAAAATGGATTGGTTTGAATCCGCCCGCATGTACCACCGGATAAGCGGCGTTAATCAACCTAAGTATCTGAAAGGGCAGCTCCGAGCGCCACGCGGATGTGGAATTCGGTTTTTTTTTTTCTTTTTTGGTAATAAAATGTCACCAATCGAGCTGTTTTTAAAGTGCAAATCCGTAGAAAACAAGTGCATCCAAAAGCATGCCCGCAAACCGGCGCTTTAAGGCCGGCGGTGGTGATCCTACGGTGCTCCTGGTTAATGTAGGTCAAAGTAGTGACGGAAGGGTGTCCTCCGTTGAACCCGCGGTACTAATCCACATCACAGTCCTGCAGATGGCGCGCACAGTCAATAGAGTGCCCTCGGTGCTCACACAACAATATCCGTGAGGAGCCTCTACCCAACCGGAGAGATGGCGATTGTCTGAAGCGACACCTCTGCCTCTCTGTACAGATGGCAGGTTATGAAAGCAAAGTTCAACAGTGCACTTACGAAAAGAGACTTATTCAGCCTGGATTTTTTTTTCGAATTAAGCTGCAACACACACACACACACGCTCCGTAAACTCGGACGGGCTGATCGACTGTAACTTTACTTGACCCGTTTGTCAGCAAAAGTCCGTCTTTCCAGACACACATCAGCCCAGACGGACCGTCCGCTAACCCCGTGCACCACACACGCACACTATGCATTTATCTATTAAACACCACCTTCATTGTGGTTCCTTATTCTGAAGTACAGACGAGCGTGTGCGCACACACGCACACCTGTCACTGTCTAGACAGGGAGGGGGGCATTAAGGCGGTGGGTGCGGGGGGTATCCCACATGACCCATTACTGCTTTATTCTATGCCAGCCAAGGATATATCTCAAGGCGTTGGATAATGACAAAAAAATCAACAACAACAAGAGAAAAAAGCAATCGCTCTACCTAATCTGATTGGCCGGCTAAACCGACACCAATTTTTCCCCCTGCTCGCTAACTCGAGGTCAGCTCGGGACGTTAAAAAATAAATAAATGAGAAAATAGAAATGCGTAGAAAGTAGAAGACACTGCAGACAATCTAGCTTGTTTGGTGCCAGAGTTGAGTGACAGCTCCGCGGTCCAATGGGAAGCTGCGGCGCAACTGGCGCACTGTATTGGCAGCTGCGGCGTCCAATGCAAAGTTCAGCCGGATGATGGACACTTAACTGACAATTCCCCCGTTTCTTTGATCCAGACTGGGGATTCGTTTGGAGAGTTCATTCACATTTGTGTACGCTCGTGTTTGGAACAAGGGACGTTTACGCTCCCTGATAAGAACCGTATTTATGCGAGTAAGAAGGTGGGATGTGTGACTGCGAGAGAGGCAGCAGCACCGGGAACTTATCTGAAACTGTGCACGGTTACAGGTTTCGATACGAATCAAGACTTTCATTTATATAATAAAAATGCTGTTGCTCATACAGGAGCAAATTTAAGCAGCGAGTAGGAGGAACACTACTATTACAACTACTACTATTACTATAACTCCCACCACTTCCACAGAGCCATAATGGAGCCGGTTTCAGCGTCCCACTGTGCTCCCTGCGATTGGGGCAAAATAATGTTGACGGATTTCTGATCCAACCCAAGACAGTGCACTGTTCTTCCAATAGCAGCTTTAAGTGAAAAGGCGTGCCTGCCTGCCCCCCCCCTCCCCTCCCCTCCACCACCGCCACCCCTCAAAGTACTCGATGTATAGTTAAAAAATGGGAGGGCACACTTAAACCGAGCTGCTCTATGAAGGTAGGCTGCAGCGTGTGTTTATTGATGAGATGAAAAGAAGATGGAAGTGAGAAATGAAACAAAGTAAAGGAACATATTAAATCTAGAAACTATACGCGCTTCATCGGGAGAAAACAGAGGGAGCCGTGGAAACGCTGTCGCCACTTTTTGAACGAGCTTCGAAGTGCAGGTAAGAAATTAAGAAAAGTAGGAAAAAGGGATGGGTCTTTACAATATATTTAGCGCTATTATTAAAAAGGGAGAAAATAAGGGGAATCTCCCGGACGAAATAGTAAAACACGCTCGCTGACTTTAGGGTCAAATGCATGAAATACCACTGACTTCCATGTAGTTCTGACTGGCTTTTACCAACCAAATATTGAAGCCATACATAATCGGAAACTTCATTCTTCAGATGATCTTAGTCGGTCAATAAACGCGAGGCCGGGGTAGTGAATTAAATTAAAACAGCCCATCATTGGAAGGGGACTCGGGATTTTGGCAGACGGGGATTTTGTTGACCATTTATATTCGTGTACAAAAACGCGCTGCCCTGGCATGACGCAATTTTCCCCATCTGTCATTATTCTCAACATGCCCCTTTACCTTTAGCCTTTTAGTTTAGGGTTTGTCTGCGAGCTGGACACCAATACTTGAGAACAATACTCTGGTCAAAGTGTGTTCGCAGCTCTGTTTCTCTCAGTCCACGAACGCCTCAGCGATGCTCGCAGGCTGCTTTGCTCACATTTTACACACTGTGAAGCCCGGAACAACTGTGGCAGCCGACGTGCGCATTTTGGCTTTTAGGTCAGTTATTTGAATACGGGGAAACGCGTTTTCTTTCTTACAAATAAATCGCTATTAGGCGCTCCCATTTACCAACATTTTCTCAAATGCATTTCAGTTTCTCCAACTCTACGGGAAAGACGCTTTTTTTTTTTTTTACGGCGGCTGGCATACATCTTTTTTTTCTTCTTCCACAGCGACTCACACAGCGCTTTACAGTCAGACAGATGTCTAGCCTACATTTTTTATGAATTAATATCAATACGGCGTGGCATTTATGAGACGTGGTTACATTAAGATCCACTCGGTAGACCGAGACAGACTGTCTGATATTGTGTCTTGGAGGGGGGGGGGTTGAAACAATACTACCGCGTCTTTAGTTTGGAAGAGATAAATCTCAACTAAATCCAGTGGGACTCCGGTCTGGATTTTGCTCGTTTCACTAAAATGAACGGTAACTTTAATTGCCGCCTATCCGCTTTTTTTCCGCGCGTATAGTGTGTGAAATGTGTCTGATTTGAGGATGTTTAGGCAGAGGGTGGCATATGGGCAATACTCTGGTGTAATTAAAGTTGCAGGAGACGCTTCCTTGCGTGTTTTTTTTTAGACGTTTTGTTGCAAAAATATTCAGGGGGCAACCCGTGATTTCTCATCACGGAATTTCGAGTGTGTTCGCCACTTGAATAAAGTTAAAATAATATCGACAGGTTCGATGCCAGCGTGTGCACACATAAGTAGAGCAGTGGCTGCCCAAAATGTACTGAAAAGGCCATTGGGGAGTTGGGCCGGAGCAACATGTCAGTCTTAAGGGCTCCATATCTGTGCGCGACATTGTGTGTGTGTGTGTGTGCGCGCGCACGACTGCAAAAAGGACAGGGGCACAGTGTGTGCATGGATGCGTGTGTGGCCAACAGATGTTGTCCCAAAGCGCTTGGCTTTGTCAGATAAAGAGAGTAATACTGCATGTTCTTGTGCATTGAGCGCCACTGCGAGTTTCCATAAACAGCACGTTCCGCGTCTGATTAATAGCAGCTCACTCGCCTAAAGCTCAGAAGTTGTTCGCATTTTAGCCGCTTGAAACGCACCGGTCATGTCAAAGGCTGTGTCTGGTGTGGTCACCGAGGCTGTTTCCCTGAGGTTTGAAGTAGGCCGGTCCCGGGTTTGACACACGGGAGGCGGCTGGGGAGCGCACCGCTGCGTCCGGCTCCTTCCAGAGCAGACACGGGCTGTGGATGGGCACCTGTGTAAGTGCGTGTGTGTGCGTGTGTGTGTGTGTGTGTGTGTGCGCGCGCGCGCGTGTGCAGTGTCTTTACACCAGCGGTCATCTCCTGTCCTCTCCTTCCGCTCTTATCACCCTTCTTCTCCGTCTTCATTCAGAATATATTTCCGCAGTTGAAATGGGTTTGCTATATAGGTTACGTTATGTAATTGATGGCTGCACTGGATCGTTTTTTGTGTTTTTTTTTTTTTCTGAATGGACACATTTTCAGAATACAGAGCAGTGTGGCATAAATGAAACATTTCACCTTGATGTGAGATTTAAGCCCTACTTCTCTTTGAAACCTGCAAATGTAAAAGGCCCAAGAGCAGCAGTGGTGTGATTGACAGGCATTGGTTGTGTGAGTGTGTGTGCATGTGTGTGGGGTGGGTAAAGTACAACTGACATTGTCACAAGTGTTTTCTGGATCCTATCCCATCCGCGGGAAAAGGAAACGTCACATAAACTTAACACCTATATTTTTT
>JAPTHA010000007.1:14749266-14759508 GCA_029814585.1 Gymnapogon annona
ATAGATAGATAGATAGATAGATAGATAGATAGATAGATAGATAGATAGATAGATAGATAGATAGATAGATAGATCCCAGAATGCGTTGGACAGAAGGCAGGAAACACCCTGGACAAACTGCCAGTCCCTCTTAAATCCAACAATGATTAATACACAGTCATTTTCATTTCACACCTACAAGCAATTCAAGAGTCCAGTCTGTTTGATTCAGGCCTGTTTGGATTGTGGGAGGAAACTGATGCAGCCAACATGTAAACTGTACACAGAAACACAATCAGGGATTTCTTCTTATTCTTGTTCTTTCTGGATCACACGGTGCTCCTTCACTGACATGAATTACAAACTAGTATTGTATGAGCTTTTTTTTTTTTTTTTTTTACCAACAATGCACAAAGCATGAAACAAACCCTCATCTTCAATACCTGTCTGTAAGTCTACATCAGCGTCCTGTTTTTTTTCTTCCCCTTTTCAAAGTTTGATTACACCAGTTACGGATTCAATCTGAAGAATATCACCATTGTCAGGTTTTATTGCTTTTCAGATTAAAAAAAAAATAACAACAATAAATATCCAGACTGCACCACCCAATAGTTTACCATCTATGAGTTTAATATAATACTGACACTACTACGATTCCAAAATAGCAATTAATCATTTTATCAGTATTGACTTACTAAATAATAATAAAGCCCCCAAAGCATATGCTGATTGAAGGCACATCTCTAAAAATAAAAATAAAACAATAAGGCTGAATGCCACACACATTTTTTTATTAGGTTTTGTGCCTTAAAATTTTTCAATAATGTGGGTCCCTTTGTAATATATTTAAGATCCAGTGAAAATCTTTGGAAACTAGAATATCAGAGCAATTATAAATAGTGTGTGTTGAATTATTTCCTAAAGCTGCATTTAGGCCACGTTGAAATATTGGTTAAAAGATTTATTACAATAATTTTATTTTCTTGGTTGTGCATTCAGAATGAGCCTGTCTGAGGAGACAGATGGTGTCTTGCCAAAGGCTTGGCCTTTTATTTTCAGATGTGCTGATCTAATTTTTCCTGGCATTCGGGCGTCATATTTTACAGCTACAACTTACACTAATTATAAAAATATTTATTATAAAGAGCGATCATGTTTTCTGTGAGGTTTTGGACACACAAATAAACAGTGTTAGAGATTGATTTAAAGATGCCATAGATAGATCGATGGCGTTGTGTGAACACTTATTAAATGTCGTTTATTTAGTTATTGTTTATGGTTATTTATTCTTATTTATTCATGTATCATCAACTTCTCATATTTTTAGTGCGTTGACAGTATGCCTACACCTACTGACAACTTTAAATTAGATTATGTCTTAACATCCTGAACTACATAGATGATACAGCGCGTGAACGTAATTCCTAATACAACTGATATTAATACACATCAGTATTAGTATATACTAATACAGCCTCAACGATGAGTGTGCAAACGCTTTCCTTCCGTTTTTATGTGTGCTGTCTGAAAAAAAGGTAGCTCTCCTAAATCAGGGGTGTCAAACATGCAGCCCATGGGCCCACATCGACGCACCAAAGGGTCCAATCCTGCTCATGGGACGAATTTCTAAAAGACTAAAATTACACTGAATACATTAACACTCAAGGGCGTTCAACTCATTTTAGTTCAGGGACTGCATGAAGACCAATGTGATCTCAAATGGGCCAGATCAGTAAAATGAGAGTACAATAACCTAAAAATAATGACAAATCAATGACAAAATGTGGTTTTCTTTGTTTTAGTGTCGAAAAAAAGTACAAGTGCATGAATATATTTAAAGATTTCACACAAAAAAAAATCTGATTATGTGATTAACCTCAACACACAACCTAATTTATTTGGGGAAAAAAAGGAATTTACACAATATTATGTCCAGGTTATTTTTTGTTATTATTTTTTTGTGCTTTTGTACATCCACTGCAATCTGTATATTGTAATGCACACACACACACAAGTCTAAATGAGCTGAGAAATAATATTGTTCAAATTAATTTTCTGGCAAAGTTTGTGACATTTTAAAAGGATAGCATGCAGTGGACTATTTTCAGTTTGGAGTTGACATTATCGATATGATGTTACTGGTCTGATGTGGCCCCTGAACCACAATAATATAAACGAAATAGTGCAAATGTTGATGTTTGTTACAGGTAGAAAAGGAGAAATAAAAAAAATAGGAAAAAATAAGTACTGTTGGTGTAGATTGTAATAATGGTCTGGAATAGAAGACACACGACCGTCACACCGACAAGTTTTCATTCTTCTTCATCCTTTGAAAAAATAGATACTTGGACTATTTGTGTGCATTTTATCAAACGACACAGATCAAAGTCTCAGTTTGCACACTCGCGCACGTTGCCGACTCCTCTCCGTAAATCAGACATTTACACGAGTCTTACGGTCGGTCACGTGCAGCTTCACTAGTTTGCCTCGAGCGCCCCCTGCTGGTAAACCTTCAGTACTGCAGGTCAAAGGACACCGGATTATGAGGCGTTACGTAGTTGGGAGTGAGCGCTTAAAAACTTCCGGGTTTGTGAGCGCAATGTCATTTAGAATTACATTACAACGTGTTTGCAAATGCTCAACGTGTTTTATCTCTATATTGATATATATATATATATATATGCCTCGGGGAAAATCACCAAAGTGGATGGAAAACGCCCCACGGCAACAAAAGAATGAATCTACATGACACCGGATAACTTGTACTTATCAGACGTCTTGGTCCAAAGCCAAAACCAAGCCTTTACCTGAGCGTGTTGTTGCAAATGTTATGCATACCATTTATGCAATAGCCATTCGGACCGCCCTGCAACCTTTTACTTTAGGTCACAGGTGACTAATAGTGTATTTGTCTTGTGATTCTTTCAGGCGATAATATTCCATACTTACAGTTTGAAATACTGGCCAAAGTCTTCTGAAAAGCGCGTCGTGGGAAATTTGAAGAGTTCAAGGCAGGTTTTCAATCTAAGTACATATTCTCATACATATGAGAAACTTAAGGACTGGAGTTTTATTTTCTCTGCATTTCAAATACAGTATTATACATTTAATATTTAACAGGATCTATCCACATTCTCATTGACTTTTGGAGGGTTATGCTGTTGAACTACACGTGCAACAAAGACATCCTAAAGCTTTTATTTGCTTAAATTCAACACGAACGATATGTCACTTGTATCCAATAGCACTTACTAGTATCTGAATGTTTCCCCCAGGTACAGACACTGTTACTTCAGCTCTACAATACTAGTTACCAGTCAGTGACCACAGTAAAACCAGAGGCTCAAGAAGAGATAAGCGTGAGTAAATATAGCAGTTGGGTGTAATCCACTTCGTGCATTTCATTATCCAGTGAAAGCTCATCTCATGCTATGACAGTGGAGGAGACAGTCAATGGTTTAGTTTGTTCCCCAGAATAAATTTATTCAAGTTGGGACCATACAAACCTAGTGAATGACAGGAGGTATTGGATATTCTTTTAACAGGAATGACATTGGTAAAGAGGGTGTGGAACGTTTAAAATTATAAGATGCACAACATACAGCCATCGCCCACAGCTAGTGGTGAGACACTATGTTTGTTCCCATAAATAAGGCAGAATGCAGAGTCCATAGAAATGGAAAGTTATTACATTTAGCCAAATTGGACAGTGATGTGACAACATGATTTAGAGGACCTTCTTCAGCTCATCGTACAACACCAGCACAAAGGCGCCACCCATGCCTCTGAGCACGTTTGACCAGGCTCCCTTGAAGAAAGCCTTGCCGCCCTCATCGCGTGCAATCTTACGCCAGCAGTCAATGGTCCCGGAATACATGATGTCAGCTGAGAAGAGAAGGAGTCAATGTTTGAAAGCAGGAATGCTTGTATTCAGGCCTCAATTCTAGTGACAAGAAAATGGTTCCATTGGATCAGGAATGCAGACTTACCTCCTTTACGTCCGGACTGCATCATCATGCGTCTACGGACAGTATCGAAGGGGTATGAGGTCAGGCCAGCAACAGCAGTCACAGTCTGTGCAATCATCCAGCTCACCAATATGTGGGTGTTCTTGGGATCTGGAAGCATACCTGAGAGCAGAGAAGCATTCAAGTTACAGACCTGTCCATGCACACACGTTAATAAATGCACATAATAGATGTACATACCCTTGGCTGTGTCGTAGATGCCAAAATACGCAGCCCTGTAGATGATGATGCCCTGCACAGACACGTTGAATCCTTGGTACAAGCCTCTCACACCATCGGACTTGGAGATCTTCACCAGGCAGTTTCCGAGACCGGTGAACTCTCTCTCGGTTCCTGCCTTTCCTACATCAGCGGCAAGACGGGTACGGGCAAAGTCGAGGGGGTACACAAAGCACAGGGAGGTGGCACCAGCAGCTCCACCAGAGGCCAGGTTACCGGCAAAGTACCTCCAGAACTGGGCGCGCTTGTCAACACCATCAAGGAAGATCTTCTTGTACTTGTCCTTGAAAGCGAAGTTGAGGGCCTGGGTGGGGAAATATCTGATGACATTGGCAAGGTTACCCCTCCAGAAGGACAGGAATCCCTGCTCCTTGGGGATACGGACAACACAGTCGATGATACCCTTGTAGTGCTTGTCTGCGGTGATCTGCTTGCTGGCGTGCTGGACCTAGAGTGAAGGTGAAAGAGAGAAGCTTTATTACACCTGAACAAGATCTGTGTATGAATAGGCAGGCAGGTGACAATCCCCTTGTTGTGACCTTGGCACAAGTTCAACTTATAAAAACTACTACAAAGTCACTGTTAAGTTGTAATATCCTTGCTATCAGTGTTTTATTTATCGGTGACAAGATAATGGCTGCGGAGGTGTGTGTATAGAGCAAAACATTTGATGAATCGAGCTTGGGGAAACATTCTTTAACCGTGACGTCATAGTGTAGTAAAGTGGTCAAAAGTCAGTAATGACAAGTGTAAAAATCTAAGATACAGGTAAAAGCAAAAGGATGTAAAAACCTGTTGACCCGGCAGTGAAAGCCTGTAGCCGGGCCTCAGCAGAGCCTATCACTTTCATTAGCAATCACCTAAAGGCACATCAGCTACTTAGAATATTTTACTACTGAGTAATAATAAACTGAATGGTCAGATATTACTGATTCGTAAAATATAGATAAAAGGGCGCTATTCAAAGCTGAAATTAGATTGAGACTGTTTGTACATAGTGTCCCAATATCACTAGCAACGTTTGTCCTTTGTTAGCTACGTCGGCTAAGGTTAACGTGGGATGCTAACATTAGCATCTAGGTTCTTGTAGGTCATGTCCCATCCAATGATGACCTCAAGTCTATGCACTCAGTCTACAAACTTTTACCAATTCCACACAAAGCCCATACATTACTGGTGCATTTATGCCGCTGAGACAGCCCACATATGATGACAGGGTTGCTTCGCTGTCTCCAGTAGCCGTTAGCCAGACACATAGGCTACCCGGTTAGCTTAAGTGAGACATCCGGAAGGCAGTTTTACCTGAAGGAGAAGCTTCACTCTCTCGATTGGGGCGACGGCGGTCTTGGAGATGGCAGCAGAGATACCACCAGCCAGGAAATCCTTAGCGAATGAAACAGCTTGGTCACCCATTGTGCGATTTTCTAGATGTTTCGTTCAGGCAACCAGTACACAGGATATACCCCACTGCCCTCTACGACTGATGGCCTACACCGACGAAATGGCCGATTCTGAAGCTGCGTTGGGGATTTATATAAGATAACGAATCGCGATAGAAGACGAGATTTGTGGTGAGACGGGATTGGACAATTTGCAACGTCACAATCTCTTCCACCAATAATTTGCTTAAAGCAGTGCTGTCGTCACACACGTAATCTACACTAATGCGTACTCTACTGAAATTACGAAATCACGTCACGTGGAGTGGTTTCATTCATCTGTACCGGCAGAAACACTAAAGTGACACTTCAGACCGGTTTTATGGGTAATTTGATTTTATTTTTTACTGAAACTCAGACACCACATTGAAATAACATAAGAAATAAGAAAAGCATGGAGCATCATCGTTTGTTGTTGAGTGACTCTTGGAACACGTTTGCTCAAGACTTTTCAAAGTACAGGACAAAGAACATTTATTACTCAGAATTCCACATGTGCGTGCCACACATAAAACATGTGGCTTAAAAGTGATATATATATGTATATAGACACACAGTATATATCTCAGAGGAAACTATGTTTCACATAGAAAATACACATATTGGGCACACAAAAAGGGATATTTAATGCCATGTAGTAAAAATAAACCATACTTTTCAAGATAAAATCAAGATACAACTGGCTGCAAACAATGCTTGCCATAATATGGATGATAAAACCCAGTGAAAACCAAATAACATACCTCAGACATTCCACGTGAAATATAATACAATCACAAGGAACAAGAAAAAACATAAACTAAGATATTAAATAGAAAGATAATAATCATAGCACATTTTAGATTTATGTGACAATTTACTCCAGCATGTGTTCTATCGGTATGTAAACAACACAGAAAAGCCTAGAGGTGTTGAAATGTTGCTGGTTCAACTGGAAAAGCCAGTACATTTAAAAGAATTCAATATTTGCCACTTGAACTAGAGAAAGTGCTCTGATCTTTCTTGTGTTGAGCTCCCCATACCTATACACTCACATAAAAGTCTGCTACTATTAGTTTGTTTATATCCTCAACGTGCGGTCGATAGTTTTCCATTTCCAATAAAAAAAAAAGGAAAGGCAACTAATCTCATGTTTGATATTTTTCCAGAATTATGTCTCAGATTGACTTACTGACTAAATGATTCAATTAAAACGATCAACTTATCAAAAAGAGTCTCTGAGGATAAAGTCTCGAGTGCAGAGTGATTCAGAATATTGAGTCAGTTTTGCTTCAAATCACTGACCCAAATTTTCAAGCTGCATTCCTGGTGTCTTTAAGGAAACAGGGTCACAAGCCAGACTGATAGACATTTGATTTCATCTTGAAAGTGTCCTTGAACAAGTTTCTGGTTCCTGCTGGCATTTCAGATGAATGAGCCTGTTGAGTGGAGTACAGGGGTCATACCCAACAGGTGTTAATGGTTTTCTTATCTGGTGTGAGACCAACCCACTATAGGCACAAAGGAGACAATGACCTGAGGACCCCCCCTTCACCTCCCATTTCATCCCACTGTTGATGCATATTGATTGTATTGCATGAACATAGAAAGAAAGCCTCCCCAGATACAACCACCACCACCATCAGGACAGGGCACAAAGAAAGGTAAACGTACAAATTTGTACGTAAGGTCCCAAAACCAAGCAGCTGTCCTTCACTACCCACATCACTACTACACTAAACTTACACAAATAAAACACAGTGATTGATTTGATTATGTACAGCATATGATCGGAAAAACATTTTGGATAAGACAGTTAATTAACATACAATTCAATAAGTAATAGGATCTATATTGTATTTCTCTCTTATAGAAACTTCAGCTTTTAACTCGTGTCCATATTAGTATTTACAGTTTTACTTATTGTCCTGTAGTTCTGCTATAATGTAGCATCGCCTAAACAGAATTGAAGTTCATAGAGTTAAACCATAAAAGGCGTTTTGGCTGCAGGATGATACAACTGGAATGAACCCGCAGTACTCAATACCTCAATGCTGTCGTTTCATTTATCTCTTGGTACACATGTAGCTAGAGGCCTTGGTTTCAGTTTGCCCCAGGTAAAAATAATGACTGAAACAAATATTCAGTTTGAATTTCTTTTCTGTCTGACCATAATGTTAAATGAACGGTGTTTACATTATGAACAAACCACCAGAAGTTAAAAAACAAAGTTTGGCTCACTCTATGCTGAGGGCCTGAGCCACAAGGACCAGACATTTGTTATCTTCCTGCAACTACCCCCACCCCCCCAAAAAAAGAAAGAAAGATAGAAATACATAAATGTAAAAAAAAAAAATTCTAAGCCAAACTGTCTCAAACATAAAAGCAGATATTAGGCTTCACTGGCCCTGAGGATGAAACCTCACAATTCTCTGAAAGACAGACAGAGTCATTCCTGAACATCAGTGAAGTTCAATGCTCATCAGTAAAATCCATGAATATGGCGGGTTGGAAATGTTTCTTTACAGTGATGGAATTAGCACCCAACCATCCAGAACACATCATTATACTGCCCCCACCCCAACACCATCAGCCACACCTCTGCCTCTGCTGCTGCCATGTGGAGGAGTATCCATTAATCTGGACAAACAGATGTATTCCTAATGTGTTTTTGCTTTTCATCCACATGAAAATTCTGCTTTAGGTCACTGAAAACTGTTATTTCTGAAAACTCAAGTCAAAGTGGAGGATTTGCAAAGCTCACTTTTCATGTTTGTGTGTTTGGAGAGCCAAACAAAATTTAGTGTCCCCAAAAATTACAGCATGTTACAGAAAAAAACACCTTCAACATCATATGAATGATTTCAAAAAATCATAGGAAGGAATGTTTGTAGTTCTCGAAGTGTGTTTGATTATATTTTCCATGCCTGTTGCACTTTCTTATTAGGAAGATGAAAAACATAAAAGCTGATCAACACAGGCTGATCGACACATGATACGTAAAAACCAGCTGTAACAAACAAGACAGAAAACTGACACTTACTTTACGCAGATTATTATTCCTCTCATTAACTCACTGCAGATGTGAACGTCCATCCCTACTTGAATAAATAGTCTGTATTTTTGTCTCCTTTCATAGAGGATTGGAAGAAATATAAGTCTAAAGACATTCCCAACTGAAGACGTGGAGTTTACTGGAGCCGTGACAACACCAGTCAGGACAACAGCGGACCTGATGAGACTGGACCTGATGAGCAGAAGGTGTGCGGGTTCAAGCTCATTGGTCAGGTGACCTGGAAGGAGGACCAGGCAAAGGATGATGGGAAATCTTAGAATACTAGGTGTAGACTGTTACATGCCATGTCATTTTATAATAACTCACCTCAGTCTGATGGTTAAACTCTGACCATCAACCTGTTCGCATTTAAATGTCATTCCTTCATCAAATTGAATAATACAGTATACTTTTCTATCTCTCTGTATCCATATGTGCATTTATTCATTTATTTTTGAGAAATGGAAGACTGTATTTGACACCAGGACATGAACTATAATTTGGACTAAAGTGAACATTAATTGCTATATGACAAAAATGGGTGAAGAAATCATGAATCCCCATTATGCAAATACCATCTCATTTGGTTTTTAATCTGATGCCATATAGTGGCTCAGTGTTACTGTGTGTAGTACGTATAGTAAGAAAAGAGCAAAACTACAATGATTTCTGTAGGCATAAATGAAAGGTTTTACCTGTGCTTCCTGAAGATCCTAATACCTTATTTGTCACACACCAAAACTAGGGATGGTAAGATAGTGCATAGCATAAAGCAAGGGTCGGGAACCTTTTTGGCTGAGAGAGCCATGAAAGGCACATATTTTAAAATATATTTCCGTGAGAGCCATATCATAATTTTTTGACACTGAATACAATTAGTGATTTTTCAAGTAAGAATTCATAATTAAAGTCTCTTAATTGATTCTATTTTTAAACATTGTTTTACTTTGATTTTTTTTATTAGACAATGTTACACTTCCATTCATACTCTACGAAATGACATTCACAACACACAATGACAACATCAGAGACAGCAGACAAAAAATATAGACAAAAAATACACACGAGGAACACAAAAAAAACCACAAAACAGGTACGAGGACAAAAATAGTACGCAAATAAGTCAACGGCATGAGTCAAAACTGATTCATTTTAATAACATTGCACTGGAGCTGACCAACAAAAAATTAAAAGTAAATAAAATACGCAGAGCAACATGACTGTACACTGCAATCGGGCAATTTTTTTTAAAGACTTTTGAAGACTTTTTCTTTAAATAACTCCTCCTCTTTTGTTATTACCTGTGAGTCAGATGCAGTCATCAAAAGAGCCACATAGGTTCCTGATCCCTGGTATAAAGGAAAGAGCAAAATTAAAGCAGTGATATTAAAAAAAAAAAAAAAAGACTTGCATTTTATAGTTGACAATATGAACACAGGGTGATTTACGTATTGTCGGGTCAGTTTGAGGCAACTTGTCCAGCCCCCCCCCCCGCCCTTGAGTAGCTGAGATAGGCTCCAGTGACCCCTCATGACATTCGTTC
>JAPTHA010000007.1:14759608-14776770 GCA_029814585.1 Gymnapogon annona
CCCCGCCCTTGAGTAGCTGAGATAGGCTCCAGTGACCCCTCATGACATTCGTTCCTTATAATTCCACCTCATGTTATTTATTGGAAGAATGGGGGAAACTTTACCCTGAAACTCTTTATCTGTTGGCGTCTTCAGAACCGCACACTTTTGAAATGTATGCAATAGAGATGGTAATGCAACAAACTGTTTTTGGAATATGTTGCAAGAATCAAAATTTTTACAATAAATAACATAAAATAAAAGTAAAACAAATACGACTGTATTATTGATTTTACTGCAATACATGTCAATTCATTCATTAGTTGTAATATAACATAGTGTACAGTTATGTTGTACACAGCTGCAGGATGGAACAACCTGCGATTCCTCTCCATCACGCACTTGGGATGTCTGAGTCTGTCACTAATGGAACTCCTCAGTGCAGTCAGGGGGCGGCTGTGGCTCAGTCTTCCAATGGCTGAAGTGTTGGCGGTTCGAATCCTGGCTCCAACTCTCCACATGCCAAAGTGTCCCTGAGCAAGACACTGATTCCTAAATTGCCCCCAGTGGAGCCTGGCAGCGCCTTGCATGGCAGCAGCAGCCCACTGGTGTGTGAATGTGTGTGTGAATGGGTGAATGTGAGGCCAAAGTAAAACGCTTTGAGTACCAGAAATGTGTAGAAAAACGCTATATAATTGCAATCCATTTACCATTTACCATTTGTTTGAGGGGGTGGGAGTCTCTGACCAAGATGGCTGTCAACCTCCTCCTCACCACCTCCTCCACAGGTTCCAGAGAGCATCCCAGGACGGAGCTGGCCTTCTGTATCAGTTCATCTAGCCTCTTTCTGTCAGATGCTGTGATGCTGCTCCCTCAGCAGACCACGCCATAGAATATGGCAGGTGCCACAACAGAGTTATAGAAGGTCCTCAGGAGTGCCCCCCACACCCCAAAGGACCTCAGCCGTCTGAGCAGATACAGCCTGTTCTTCCCTTTTTTGTAGAGGGCGTTGGTGTTATGAGTCCAGTCCAGTTTGTTGTTGAGGTGAACACCCAGGTACTTCTAAGATGTCACCATCTCTTTGTCCCTTCCCTGGATTTTCACTAGTGATGGGGGTCCATGGGGGTACTGACGAAGGTCCACAACCAGCTCCTTAGTCTTACTGGCATTGATCAGAAGGTGGTTTTGCCGACACCAGTCCACAAATTTGAACCTTGAATCTGCCAAAGTACATATATTTATAGTTTACAAACCAAGACTGTACATCAATATCTTTCATAACTGCTCCATATATTTTTAAATGAATAAAATGTCTAATGCCTGAGCACTTGATGTTCATATGTAGTTCAACTCAGTGTTGCTGTGTTGACCTTTGACCACTAGAGGGAAGCACAAGACTATTCCCCATCTTCCACCCACTGCTGTTGCATGCAGGTGGAGACCGATGGACAATATTCCAAGGTTTTAATTTCATGCTGGTGGTGGGATGTAATTATCTCCAGGACTTTCTGGATCATAATCATCAGAAGACCAACTCTGTTTACAGTGACCACACGTCTACCACAGCTCTAATAAGTGTCCGTATATGGTTACACTCTATGCAGATTCAATTAAGATGCTGTCCCACGTGTGTTTTCCATAGACTTGACCACAGGGAGGAGCTGTCGTGTTGTCACGAGATCAGAGTTCAAGTCTGAGGGTAATCTAAAGCCACAGGGCAACTCCTGAGGCTAAGGAAGAAGAACAAGACAAGGGAGAATAGGGACAAACAGGTGAAAAAGGCTGACGTCATAGGTGTGTGGTCTCTGCATTGTGGAGAGGCCACAAATGATAATTCTGCTTTATTTTATTCTTTACCCCCCTTGTTCTTGTTTGGTGCAGATAAGCATTGGAGTGAGAATCGCTGTCCACTTTAGTTACTCGCTGCCACTTGAATAGTGCAGCTAAAGCGCATATATGTAAATGAATGCACTAATCCTTCTGTCGCTGTCGTTTAATTAATGTGAGGACAACAGGGCAATACATTTCACTTTTGCATCGTTTTTGTTCTCTTTGCACAAAAGGCAGCGGCAGCTTTGTTTAATCGCTATTTCTGTGAAACATTTTCATTCCAAATTGAGTGACTTTATAAGCTTTGTCAGATGCTTTCAAACAAGTATCTGCAAATAACTGAAAAAAAAACTGAAAAAAATACTACAGTGGCTCAGATGTGCAAACAATCTGTTGGTGTATTTTATTTATTTATTTTTTTAAGTCTGAATCATACCAGAGGGGTTTGAGACCCTGTGTTTCCTTCAGAGAGAGCAAACAGAAACAACAGCTGCTGTGTGAGAACTTCTTCTGAAAAGCTGCAGTGTGATCAAATGTGCAAATTCAGTTTTGTGTTATAGCTTAAGCAGGAACAATGAGATAGATGACAGCCATTGTTGTGTCTAATGTCGATTTTTAAAAAAAGAGAGAAAGAAAACATCTCAGGCTTCAGTCTGCGGTGGTTCTAGTGTATAGGCTTTATCTATACAGACACAAACAGCACAATGAAACAGTCCATCGGGTAAACAAAAAACAAAAGGATAACCACTGAGGGACACAAAGGAACACAGAGGATTTAAATATTTTTAATGGATATTGGACCCCTATGGAACCCCCACCCCCACCCCACCTCCAGTCAGCTGTAGCAGATGAACAAGTAAAGATTTCACAGTCCAATCCTGCTGTAAGCTGATATGAATGGAAGAGAGACTGGGGCTGCAGTGTGGTCTCAATGCAAAGGAGGAGAAATTAAAATGCACACAGAGGTCTTTCTCAGCAGACACAGAAGAACAAAACAGTGTTTATCAGCAACATATGGCTTCTAAGAGTCAAACAAATCCAAATGGGGGCAACTTCCTACGGTGACGGCACGCAACAGTTAATTATAGCAGGAAAAAAAAAAACCCATGATGATCACTTTAATTCCAAGGTTAAAGCCATTAGGAATCATTAGTGTAATGTTGACTTGAAGAGTCTTAAAACATGAAATTACAGCTGACGGCACCATGAGTAAGAGATCATGTTTGTTGATGAAGATGAATTATAATGAACTTGAAGTGCAGTCTGCTTTTCTTGTGCATCGCACTCAAGATTTATCTCTAAAATCTAAATGCTCTGCAGGAAACCTTTAGACACCCCTCATGCATTTACAGTTTATTTTCATGGGTCAGTGTCCTGCATCAGTCTGATGTGTATGTTGGTTTCACTGAACACACACAAACAACACATGACAATGATGTAATGTATATAACTAAGAGAATCTGGTTCATCTTTAAGACTTAAACACATATGGAATCCATACTTGTGCATTGCTTGTATGTACTTACAAATCGATTTATCATCCTCGGACTGATATCACCTGGTGTCAGATAAACATTACATAGTGAAAAAACTTTTTTTTTGTTTTAACCAATCATCAGTACAACATCAGTTTATTACACTCCTTGCTGTGTAGTCTGTATTTTCTAGCTCCGAGCACTGCACATGTGCATAAAGTATACTCTCATTGTACATCATATTCTTTTACCCTATGTAGTCTTATACATTTCATTGTTTTTGTATTTATTGTTGATCTAATGATGGGAATAATGAGTCGACTGGTTCTTCTTGCCCACAACATTTCATTACATTGTTGATAGTATGTTAACCTGCATGTATACACTTATATAGCGAAAGCAACACAGGCATATTGACGCCCAAATGAAATAAATGATCAAGTGGGCGTTTGATGATGATGATGGATAATTAAATCGAGATACAGTCTAGAGGGTGCTTTTCTTGTCCATTAAGCTTGCGATTTAACTTGAAACTTTAATGTTCTGCAGGAAACCTTTATTCATTTTGTTTCTTTGGGGGCCCAGGTGTGTGGTAATTTCACCGAAGTCTAATTGGTGTTATTGCGTATCTATCTAGTCTGTTCCATGTATATTTAATGGAAATTGGAACTTTAAACCCATGTGTATATATTTGTATTATATGAGTACATGTATTATATATGATTCCTATATCACATAAGTGAGGAAGTAGTTGTTGATGGTGAACGAATTAACTTGAAATGGAGTCTTGTCCAACACTGGAGATTTAACGGGTAAACCTTAATATTGAGCAGGAAAGCTTTACTCATCCCCATTGCATATTCAATTTCTTTCCAGGGGCCAATCATATTGCGCCTCTTAAAAAGATGCGCCATGCAGTCTCTCAACTCTGTCTGGACAACTGTGGAGCTGCGATGCGACCGCACCAACTCCAAATGCGACACAGAGAGCGCTCGGACACAGACTGACTGGGAATCAGCACCCAAAAAACAAACAAACAAAATAAAACTTTGTGTCATTTTTCTCCCCTAGCCTCTCGGTAGACTAATGTTATGTGAAATCTCCCGAATGCGCGCGCCGGAGATCCATCTGACAAAGACCCGAACATTAAATGGGACAACAAAAATCGCGAGAACTTGAGTCGCTCCAGTTGTGTTGGTCCAACTTTGTGTAGTAGCCCACCGGATCCGGTTCAGACCGCGCGGGCGCAGCAGCAGAGCAGGAGGCTGGATGTGGCACGAGACGGGCCAGTGAGCCGCAGCGAACCGGGTGCGCGTTCCCTCCCCAGACCCAAACTCCTCTCCAATGTCCGCGGACAGGATGATGATCATTGGACTTCTGCTCAATGTCTTCTCTCATGGTAAGCAGCACATTCATTCATAGCAACGTCTGCGTTACATATAAAGAATCCCCCCCGAAACATAACAATTAAAAAGAAAAGAAAAAAATTCTGAAAAAGAAAAACTCAGAGATGAGTTTTCAGTCTGTTAATCTTGGAACAAGAGATATTCACTACTGGAAAGAAATATGTCTTGTAGAAGGCTTTGCACTTTTTACACACATAGTCTAACGGACTTTCGGTTATTATTACTGATTATATTTCCTTTCCATAAGCTCCAGTATTTATATCATAAATAGGAAACTTAGAAGTTAGATGTGCTGAGAAATAGAAGCGGAAAAAAATGTGAATTTAAAGACAAAAAAAAATTGACAAATAAAAAGAACAAACTCCTGTGGATAATATTCATAAGGTCTATCCAATCACTTTCACATCCTTAATCCCAGCAGCAGCCATAGATCTTACATCCAGATGACATCATAACTTCTGTGTCTTAATTTGTGGTTTGGATTCAGTCCAAATAGAGTTGTTCATCTTTCACATATTGATCAGACGGTCCCAGATCATGGCAAAACCACATATGAGGGGTTGCACTAAATGGGTTTATGTCTCACACCGCTGCATTTTGGCTGCCACATCATCTGCAAACCATTAATGTAAAATGTGCATTAGAGGATGACAGCACTAAGATGAAGATGATGATGATGGTAATACAACCCCCCCTCCCCCCATCAAAAAAAAATCCCACTCGTAACTTAATAGGGTAAAAAGTGATCAGTCTTTTTCTATGTTATTAATTCGGGATCATATATTTATGGTGGTTTTAATGGACAAAAGCTGTTGAAGTGAACATGTCTGAGATATTTGATATTAAGTTTTCTTTGCTGGACTATTTGTTTGGAAACCATGGGGGACATGTTACATACACGCTTTAACCTCCACCAAAGTTAGATATAGCCATTGAAGGTAACATGACGGTAACAGTTGATATGACTATTGAATGTGACTGTTGATACAGAGTGTTTGGTGGTGGTCGGTGCTTGTGTAACACACTGTGGTGGTGTTTTGTATCATGCCATGTACCCAGAGCACATGACACAGGTCTTTATATAAAGTGCAGCTCCTACATCACTCTTCCACTTTGCAAATCCCATAACTCGTACGATCTTATTTCAGCGTGCTATAGGTGAGGCAAAGCTACACCCAAAACCAGGAAAAATTTCAAATGACGACGACAGGTAAAGCTGCCCATTAGAGATTAGTATCTTAAAATGATGAATATCTTCTTGTGAATGTCAAAGCTCTGGGGCGCGTAGTATATCATCCATTGTGTCAAACCCACCTGTCAGCCAAAGGTGGAATCACGCCACCAAAAGCAATTATTTTCAAGCACAATTTAATCTAAATGTGAGTCATTAAAAATGCAAATTAGACAGATTGTCATGATGTTGAGTTCTGCCATTATATCTAATTGCAAATAAAATTATCAGAGTTAAATGTTCTTAATTGGTATCATTAAAAGAAGAAAAAAAAGAGAGGGAAAAAAAATACAGCAGACTCTCTGGTCTGTTTTAGAGAAACCTGTAGAGCTCTTCTGTTTCTATATGTGGCCATTCTCCAGCCTAATGATATTGTAAGCATCCATCTAATGAGCACTCTGCATTTAGACCCCATAACTATTATATAAATAGCTGCTGTACAGTGTTCTATTTCAAACAATGTTATTTTTGCTGTGTTATATATCTGACCTTGCCAACTTGGTGACCTAAACAATCGCGCTGGGAAGTCCAGAGGCAAACGTCGTGCTTCCATCGGAGTTCAGGATTAAACCCCTGGACACAGATGCAGTCGTAAATGTTTCGTTTTGATGTTGACATTTCTTCCTGAGAGTGAAATTTATTCAAGGAATCAGGAGCATTGTGTGTTTTAATGGTTAAAATGGGACTGATTTTTCATGTTTTTCTTTGAAAAAGTGAGTTTGGATTAAGTATTCTATATAAGCATCGAGTACCACAGATAAAAGTTGGTCCTTATATTGGAAAAATGCATTTAATATGCAGAGGCTATTCCTCCCTGTGAATTTCAGCCTTGATTTCTCAAGCAACATATCAGCTATTCTCCCCAGTTATTTATTACTGAGCACAGTTCAACTTCACTCTTTCAATTTTAATCATCTTCTTGTATTATTGTGCGCACGCACTGTTGCATCCATTGGTTTAATTTTCCAAATTAATAAGAGTGTAATGGAGACAAGCCACACAAATAATACATGAGATCACTATGAAAGTGACTGTACAGCTCTGTGGTCAGATAAATCGGAGGAAAGCCGCCTATTGTCAAGTGATATTAAACCCAACTTGGGCCCTTTGTTTCAAAGCTGACGTGGATTATTAATGTCCCATTATAGACTACAACTGTTGATTGAGCCGTTCTATTTCTGGACTTGATTTGGGCATCTTGATTGAGCCATAGGACAATTGTCATAAATTTGTCAGAGCTCATTTTCAAGCTGTGTTAAGTTGTTAGATGGAACTGATACTTGCACACGTTGTATTTTCTGTTTTCAGGGTCGTCTGTTCTGATATATGCACTGACTGAGTGCTTTCCACCTCCTGCACACAGGTTTATTCAATCCTTTCTTTCTGTGCTGTGGAGTCTTTTCTCTCGATTTCTGCTGAGCCATTGTCTTTATGTACTCCGTGCCTGTAATTCAGTTTCGTTTAGGACGACAGCACACAAAGATTAAATTGGCAAAATGCCCATTGGACATTACTCAGATAAAAAAAACATCAAATATGCTCTCTGAACATGTAATTATTTCCAATATTTGAAGTTTCACTTTAAAGAAGTGATGTTAATTAAAATTTTCACATTAAAAGCGAAGATCAAAATATGGGTTTATGATTGACACCTGGTCTCTGCCAAGACAGACAAATCATATAGGCTTTCCATTTGAGTTACAACTTGAGTCTTTGTTGGATGTGGTCCTCTTCCCTAGTGCGTGTGTTTGCATCTACATGTGATGTTTATTTATCATATGATACCAGCGGCATTCTGGGTACAATACTTCTAACGCAGACTGGCCAAAATATTATCCCGCACATTCTACTTTCAGTTGCAAAGAGAAGGCAGAAAACTGAAATATTCAGGGAACCCCAGAAAGCCAGACGCCTGATGCAAGTGTGTGCTTTACCTGGAGTACAGAGAGAAGAGCGCTGGTGCCTGCATGATGTGGCTGAACAATTCAGCAGCACCTTTCATTTAGACACCCCCCCACCCCACCCCATCTGCACACTGGATCCACTGGGGAAGCTGGTTTTGTTGGAGATGGTGCCAGAGAGAGTTGACCTGACTTTTACCACAGTCATATGCATTGACAACACCTGGATTATACTGGAGAAAGCATGTGGATTAATTAGGATTAAGACCCATTGGATTTAATTGCTGAATGGTTTTCAATGAACAGGCTAACATTAGTGGAGCAGAAACAATTAATCTATTGAACCTGCTGATAATGTGTTTGCACTCCAGGCCTATTGTGTTGAAGCATCTATAGAGGTTGTACAATGTGCAAGATAACCAGATTTTAATGAACAATTAAGAGTCGTACAAGTGATTCCAGTTAAGGATTTGTCTTTTTTTTTCCTGCTGTGCTAATTTGTTTAGTTTAACAATTTTTCCCATACACATATAATAACAATGCACCTCGTGGAAGAGAAGAGCACAAAAGGCCAAATTAAAAACAACGCATTTTACAGTCTACTGATGTCGACCAGTACACATAAAAGGTGCCAATGACAACATTGTGAACGTTGTGAGAATAAAACAGGAAATACTTGAAAAAAATGACACCTCTGCTGTTTTGATGCAGGTAAATTGAGGCCATTATCACAATTATGCAAAGTAGTTTTCAATTAACTTAAATAATTGCGAAAAGGCAGTCATGTGATAATTGTGACCAGTGGTGGCACCTGACAAACAACAGTACGTGAACACAGTAGCCGTCAATCTGTGTGCAGAAACAAATTTTATGTGACAATCAGTTGATAGTGTACGAGTCTGTTGACATGTTATGAGCCCTTTATTTGAATATTTGCCGAAAATTCGACCATTTGTAGCGGAAGAAAACACAAAGGCTTATTTCAGCATGGACCAAACCAAATTTTTCTGGGTGACAATGCATCCATCCACCCACAGACCAACAGAGACCAACAGTGTCCGACAGAGGAGCGCCTCTTACTCAACTGATGGTTTAACAGGATAAAATAGGGTTAAACTCTGTTGCCTGTGATGTTTGGAGCAGGTTCATCCTCTCTTTTTTCATTCATTTTGGAGTCTTGAATGTGACTGTGTCTCGTTCAAGGTAATCAAGCGAAACCCTGGTGTCAAATAAAAGACAATGAAGGAGTCAGTAAAACTACTCTGATTTATGCTGTAATGAAAGTACAGCCACAAAGAAGTGACACATTCAGACACAAACGAACTAAACACAGTTAAAAGCAACTCCAGCAACTGTTGTTATGATCTGTTCCAGAGTTATTTTGCTAAAATTGTTATGTTTAATGTCAACTTTAAATGGCTATCAATGCAATTCCTTTCTCAGCCAGCAGTGGTTTTGGTTTGAGGATGTGTGGGATCAGTTAATTTAAAGATGTCTGACTTAGCAATGAAGTAATGACGATTTTCCAATAACTGTGATTCCTATAGAAAAACCCAATGCAGGTGAAATCATTTTTTTTGTTGTTCAATGCTCGGGAACTCTCAGCCTACGGTCACAATTCAAGCAAAACAGCAATAATAATCACCAATACAAAACAACAGGGACATATTAACCGCAGCACGGTGGGACATTACATCTTATTTACTGAAGGCTACTGAAACTGCTTCCTGACAATCTCAATTCGGGCTGTTGATTGGACGCATTATAATATAAATAATTCAGTGCATTGTGATGTAACATAAATAGAAATAAAACACAGTTTCTGTCGCAGTATAGTTTGTATATACGTGTCTGGTTTACATTCTCTCTGCTGAACACCCACTGGATGTTGTAAGAAAGCTGGGTGTGAGCTCAGTAGGAGCTTGTGCCACTGGGTTGGTCTTAAGTACATGCCACGGTAATAACGGCTCTACCAGGAGGTTCTCCTTTGTCACCGAGAGTGTGCATCTTAAATAAAGCAGGGCTGGTGTTATCTCAGTGGGGAGTGTGTGCATGAAAACTGGTTAAATCCAGCCCTGGTGCATCAGAGCTCTGCACTGTTCAACAACCCTGCAGATTATGTCTCGTTAACTTTCACATGTACTTTAAGGCAATTTCTGCCAGATTAGACACCAGGGTGTGTGACTCGGAGGTATTATACAGGCAGGTTGTGAAAAGTAGGTGCTTAAACCAGTGTTGTTGGAGAATGTAAAATGACAGGGTTTTGGTGCCTGCCTTGAATCGACGGGAAGAAAAGAAATAAAATTTTGTGACATGACATTTGGAGACATTTTTTTTACTCCCCCCTGATGGTTATATTGCGTCAGATTGACCGTGTGCATCTTTACAGATGTGGCATGCTATTATTTTTTTTTATACTATCAAGAAGTCCCTGAAGCGAGTGTCCAATGGGTACACGCGGCACCAAGAGATTTTGGATCATTTTGCAGAAATGTAAGGCTAGAGGTTTATACAGAGAAGAGCAAAATGGAGGCAGGCAGGTACGGCTGCATGGAGTGAGGAAGGAATTAAATTGAAGTGAATCATGGGATATTGACAATGAGTCAGTCAGGTGCTATTGTATGAGAAAAGAAAGATTCTTAAAAACAGAGGACCCAGAAACAAAAGAGTGTGCAGTTTAATTAGTGTGTTTGACGCGTTCCACAATGTAGACACGATCACATCATATGATAAATGACACACACTTCTATAGGTCAACATCAGCAATGTAACATGCTCACACTGATCAGAAACATCACACTAATTAGTTTCTTTTCTGCTAGTTTTTTCCGGAATATTTCCCTAATTCAGTTGAACTTGCTCGATCCGAGTGAGAAAACAATTGTATAATAAGAAATAACTCTCACAAACTGGACGTAGAAGAGCAGATCATCTGTTGCCAAGGGCATCGTCTCTAATTCGTCTTTGATTTTCATTCTCATAGGGGACAGAATATGTGTAAACCCTGCTAAGCATATGTTTAATGTTAATGGGAAGTTATAGAACCGTGAGCTGATTGGTGGAAAGTGGAAAGAATGCAACGCTCAGCAGGAACGGTTTGACTTGATAAGGACTGGGCAAAGTTTTAATGGTCACTAATTAACCAACTGTCTGTGACGTCTCTGTCCACAGGTACACAAACAGGGAACAACAGGGAAGGTTTTATATGTTTATTTTTAGGCATAATCTCCTAGTTGGTCATGTTTTAAAAATACCCTTAAATTTGCCATCTGGTATGTTCAGTTTTTTAATAAATATATATCTACGTATATTAATGTAGCAGCTTGAAACAGAATTAAAACAGGCAGTTGGCAGAGACATCATTATCATTTCTGTCTTTGAAAATGTGCGCTCTATTGTCCCGCTGTTTACTTAATCAGCTGCCATTTATATTTGGGAACGCAATTTTTCCCCCCAGTGTTTTCTCTCACTTTGCAGCTCGAGACGCGTGTTTACCTTTACACTGCACTGTGTTAACACTAACACGGGGGATAATTCTATGCATATGTGCTGTGCGGTGTATTCCATATGATATCTCATTTACATTGAGCAGATTGAGAGTCAATCCACAAAGCATGAATGGTGACACACCCATGTCACAGCAAATCAAAATAATATGACACTAATTATCATATAGCACCAGCTGTAAGTATATTTTGACCATTTCATGAAAAATATACATTATAAATGAATGCTGCGGCAAAGAATGGTTTGGCTGTATTGATGATGTATTCGTATTTCTTCTGTAAAGTGTCATAAAGTAGAGAAAAATTCTCATCTAAATTTCCCAAAGCCCTAGCTGACACCTTCAAATTGCTTCTTTTGTTTGACTAATGAGGCCACCAAGCGAATATGGATATTCAAGTTGCTATTATGCATAAAGTCAACCACTGAATGCTCACAGTTGAGCGGCTGCAAACAGTTAATTTAGTCACTTTTGCTTAAAAATGTGGCTTGATTGTCACCATAGTCTTAACTGAAACCATAATCTGCTGTGGCTCTGAATACTAATGTGCATAGGAAGACACTTATTTATGTGCCGTCTCGTAAGGGTTGCCATTATTTGACAGAAGAATGAGGTCAAAGATGAGCAGTGACAGTCACAGGCTTGTTTCTTCACTTTCACTTGTCGCCCTGCTGCCATTTCTGTCTCAAGGCTTCCGCCACGTCCTTCCGAGAAGACCCTTCTGTCATGATCCCCAAACACATTTCACATCAGAGTCACACTCCACCGCCATGGTCTCCTCTCAAGTCAAATTACTGACCAACTATCAGCATGCTCCACTACACATCCCACGCGATTGTGCCAAAGGAAGAGAAATTCACCAAAACCAGTTCCCTCCATATGAGTGCCGGTATATATTATGTGGTGTGTGTGTGTCTGTGTTTGTGTGTGTGTGTGTGTGTGGTCCATCATTTATGGCACAAACCTTCATCAGCTTTGCCTCACTAATTCTATTAATCACCCCAGTGAGGAATCAATAGGGTGTATTATGGCTCATGCATTACAATCATTCATTTCACATTCGGTCTCACTTAAAATTTATCCCACAGTGAGAGTAACACGTCCCTCATTTCAGCACAAACACAGTGGCTCTTTGTAGTAGCAATTGTATTGGTCATTAATATAATCATGACCTGCCTAGTGGCCAAAATTGAACTGAGCCTTTCCATTTTATTATTGGCGGCAGAGCAAGAAGTAATAAGGATCAAACTGTTCCCTATGGAGGCAGCAGATTACATGAAGCGTGTTTAAATTGTATCTAAACACCGCGGGCTGGAATAGTTTAGTCTTATTATCATAGCAATGTGATTCATAGATACACAGATAGGTAATGATCACCTGTACATACTTTGTGGAGCTGTGACTGTGTATATGAGTCATTGCCCTGTGTGCTACTAGTGTATTTTTCCTGCCTTTCCCTGTGGAGACTCTGCAGTAGCCTTGGCAGGTTTCCTGCAGCGGCGATGAAGCGCAGCCTCTGTTTATGATGTGTCTCATGCCAAAGTGAGACGTGGACCTCATGTGGTGCCTGAGATTGCAAAACATGCAGCAGCAGAATTTGATTTCAGCCGTACTTTGTGATGCCAGTCAGCAGGAGCTTAATCGAAGTGTGTTGAGTCTAACACAATGCCGCGGGTGTGTGTTTGGAAACTAGGCTTGTTTGATGTATATGATAAAATAAGTACAAGCGTAAGTACAGGGGATAAAGGACTGATATTTAATAACTGCTGCGCTTTAACTTTAAGCATAAACATTTATGCCATTTTTTCGACTCGCACCGCATATATTTTTATATATACACTTCATCTTCTTCTTTTTTTTGCACCATCAAAAAGGGGGCAGGATGTAACAAATTAATGAGATAAAGCTGAAAACGTGTGTGCATATTGCCTACCAAAGCAATATTCTTTCTCAGTCTGGAATCACTGCATATAAAGAGTCATTGTGGGGACAATTATTTGTCACATTTGAGAAGATTAATTTCCTGAAATCATTCTCATGAAAAGGCTTTCATCCCCCCCCCCAACTTCTCAGTTCTTCCAACATGGTATAGGGCAATAATCATTAAAACATGATTTGTAGTTTTCGACTTTCTCCCATTAAGGAACTCTGTCAATCATGAGCGTGTTACATGTGCACCTCATTACTGCACATCACCACTGTTACTGGTTTTAATTGTATTGAATAATGCATTAGTTTTATCAAAAGTATGAAGCGTGTTTATAATACATTACCACTTTAGATGTGTGTATACACGGCAGATTATACATTATGTCTGTGTGACATCTGCCTTAGTGGTTTAATCTGAACGTGGGGGGGGGCATCCTGACTGTGGACTTTTTCACAGTCATAGTGAAAATAGAAGATCATGGCTCCTTCTGAAAGCAAACAGAGAAACAAAATATTGGTTGGCTTTGTGGAAAATATAAGATATGCTATGACTGTGTGGAATAAATTGGATTTTTTTGTCAGTTTTGGATCAAACACTATCAAGAACATTTGGTGGAAAGGGGAAAGTTTTGTTGTTGTTTTTTTTTTAACTTTTCTTATGTTCCAATTCAAGTAGAAGTGACCCACAAATACTTAGCTCATATTCATAGCCCATTTTCCAACTACATCATCAATATTTTCAGCAACCATAAAAAATATTCTCTTGTTTTGTTTCAGTTATCACTGATGTTTTCCTTGTTGCCACATTTGAGTTAAGAATAATCAGAATGAAAAGATAAATGTGAGAAAACTGACTCGCATTGGCTTCACTGCTGATAAAATGCATGTCACTGATGTCATTTTACGTGAAAATGAAACTTTTGTCAAGTCAAGTGTGAAAATCAAAGAGTCTGAAAGTTGACTGGGAAAAAAAGGGAAAGCAATTCTGGGAAAATGTAACTGTCTTTAGTCAAAATAGAAAGACACCACAAAAATTATGATATTAAAGGGACTGAATGAAACTTTAGTGAAGGTCAAGTTTAGCTCTATCATCATAATTAAGTTTCAATTAACCTTTCAGTACCATACACAAATATATGATGCTATTTAGTCAGTTTTATGTCATTGTTAAAAGTATAAACTCAGCATTGGATTATGGTATTTGTAGCCACAAAGTAATGAAGGCAAAACAATGAGCCCTGCATCACATCCACAAAAGCTTGATTTCTCTTTTGATTTTAAGCTTCGTAAACAAAAACTTGCCATACAACAAAGGGTGAGTTTGACAGGAATAACTTAGATACACAAATTCTGTCGCTGAAATATATGCTATGATGTTTCTGGCTATGACAGATACCAATACAAGTAAAATAATGTGAGATATAGTGAGTCACACGACATTATTAACAGGAGTAGGGCTTCAATCTCAGATGGCGGAAGATGATGTGATGGAATATGACATTTCTCTTAATTTCATCCACCTATTTTATACAGACGAATGGAGACAATGATTATGATTATCCAACCTAATTGCTGTTAGCTGAATTAATTGAGATAAGGCGGTTATGTAATTCTTGGAATAATACTGAGTGTAACCTGACAGTAATGATTGTGACAGGCTTAGTCTGCTGATCGTTTTGAAGATCTTTGCAGTCACTGGTAGAGACAAGAGCCGTGTAACTTGCATCATTAAATGCACACTTAGTGCAACATCACACGAGGTGCAGTTTTAGGGGGGGAAAAAAAGTCAAATGCGTTACGTATCATCATATACAGATTTAAGAGACAATGCCTGTTTGATACAAACTCCAGACAAAAATATTTGCGCCTTTTTTCTGTAAAAACAAATGATGAAATGATCATTCCTTGTACGATTCTGCATCGTGTTGGAGTTACAACATTTGTCAAAATGATATCAAGAAGGATTTTATTTTATTTCTTTTGCATTTTGTTTAATTGTGTGCCACAGATGACAGAAAGTAAAAGCATCTTAAGAGACTGAAAGCCAGACTTCAAATAACTACAGGCGCCACAGATTCATGTCTTTTCTCCAAATCTCTGGTTTAATCGGTCGAGCTCACTGAACAAGAAGCTCCGTGATGTGTTTCCAGAGATGAATGTAGTACTTGGCCTCGCGTAAAAAAAAAAAAAAAAAAAGTTAAATGACTGGCAGTTCATTTCCAGAGCTTGAATCAAACTCTGATTCACATAAAACCTACAGAAAAACAAGGTGCCATAAAGGTGTCGTACTACCATTAGGCAGTAGGACACCTAGTCTAAAGGGCAGATGAAGAAATAATTATGATGTAATTAAAACCTGAATATGGCCCTGTGGTGTTGTTACATTATTGCAGAGTGTCTGAGTTTGAGCGATAATGGGCTTTGACGTCTGTGCCTTCTCATTGGACGGCATAGACGAACGCTGTAATGACGGGGACTCAGGAGTGTGACCTGTTGTCTTAGTCAAAGCTTACTTAACTTCAATAGGTACGAAAGCAGATGGAAGGACCATAAAAGTCCTCCTAAACCTTCATCTGGCTTTACCCCCCCCACCCGACCCTCCCCTCAGGTAGCGTATCTGCGTCCTTGGACTGTCTGGTGGCGGAGCAGGGCTGCATCCAAGAGCAGTCCTGCATGGGGCTGTACCGGCTGCTGGAGTACTGTGCAGCGGAGGAGGCGGTGTCGCCCCTTGGCTCAGATGCTCGGTTGGAGTGCCTGGAGGCCCAGAATGCCTTGCAGCATTACCGGCCCCTCCAGGTTTGTAAGTGTCAGCGTGGCTCTCGAAGGGAGGATCACTGCCTGAGGATCTACTGGACTGTGAGATTTGCAGGTGGGTTTTATTTATGACTTGCGGTTTTCCCATTGGTGGCTGTGTAATCCGCACATAACAGCCAGTTCTATTTCTGTTGTTGTAGCATACGATGAGTATGATGTGTCTCCTTATGAAGAACTGAAGCTAAATCTGGTGAGAAATATCGAAATGTCCCGCATGGCCTCCATTATGTCAGGTACGATTCTGCCTCAAATGGAAATTTAAAAATTGAGAATTAGATAAGCAGATGTTTATCCTGATATCTGTTACTGTTTTTTTTTTTCTACCCAGCGTCCTCTCTGTCTGTGGATGGACAGAATCAGTGTCTAAAGGCGGCCCAGGACTGTGGGCTGTATGAGAAATGCGGCTCCCTGCGGTCAGAATATGTTGTAGCCTGCACCAAGCGAGCAACAGTCTCTGACAACAGCTGTAACCGCCAGAAATGCCACAAAGCCCTGCGGCGCTTCCTGGAGCGCGTGCCAGAGGAGTACAGCTTCGCATTGCTCTTCTGTCCCTGTTCTGACACCCTGTGTGGGGAACGCCGCAGGAAAACCATCGTCCCTTCATGTTCATATGAGGAAAATGTGAGAGGGGAGGAACGAGTGGGCAAACCCAACTGTCTCAGCCTACAGAACTACTGCTCCAGAGACGAGCTGTGTCGGTGAGTACAGGACACTGGGCGGTTGCATCACTTACTCTACATCCTCAGGAGGTATTTTGGAAACACTTCCTCCTTTGGAACATTTCACCTGCTGCGTGATGTGCATCATGTGATATTCACATTATAAAACACACATTAATAGATTATTCTGTGCACCTGTAGCCTCATGATTATTGTTTTCATGACAGTTAATATGATGTGTCAGCAAAGCACGTTCAGATTGTATTTCATGCATCATTCATGTATAAGCATCCTTATTTGTTGTGGCAACTTCCAAACAAAATTTTCTCTACAACTCTACAAACTTTACAAAGTGATATTATTATTATTATTATTATTATTATATAACTACTACAATATTATCCTCTGTACTTTTTATTTCTTAATGAAAATC
>JAPTHA010000007.1:14791730-14801807 GCA_029814585.1 Gymnapogon annona
CCCCTCTTCTCCCCCCCCCCCCCCCCGCTTTTGTTAACATGCCACTCGGTATTATTCCTAACAGGGGTGAGGAGCTGAGAATTCAACCACGGGCAAAAGTAATGAGATCAAATTCTATTGTAGAAATGACGAGTGAAAGGAAAGCAACATAAGCAATTACGGCGCAGTTCAAATTGCACAGCACGCAGGGAAAGTCTGCAATAAGGCTCAGGGGAGGAAATAGCCAATTTACCGCCGTCAGCCCCTCTCACATTTTATCCTTAGGAGATGTGTTTTTAGTGCTCCTTTCCCATCATGTACTTTAGATGTTGTGAGAGCGAGATGCCGAGATAGGGACGGACACAGGCGGCTGTAAAGCCTGCTGGCTGCTCTGATCATTGAGCAGCACATGGAGCCATTCTCTATGCCTCAAATATCTTTTGCTGATGTTAATGTTTTTTTTTTCCTCTCATGACTCATTTTTGTGTGAAATTATGCAGCTGCGGGGACGTAGGTAGAGTATAGTGAAGTTTGTTAGAGGGACAGACTAACATGATAATTAGTATAATGCAAACTTTTATGTCAATCCTTCATGGGACAGGGTGGCACAAATGAAAATGATGGTCGTCGTATACTGTTTCTTTTTAAGATTCTGGTGTGTGCTGTGTATATCACTTTTTTTTATGACCGGGCCTTTGTGTAGTTTGCTCCGCTATCAGGAGGCCATAGAGGCTAGACAAAGGCCCCTTAAAATGATGAAGTATATGAAGTAAAATGAGAAGTTACAGATGCCAATTTTTAACCCTTTGTAGGACACCCACAGATATACTCTGAAATTCAAATTTCAACCTCAGTGTCTTATTGGATTCGAACATAACTTTTAGAACATTGCAATATAAATACATAGTGAAAAAAATAATATTTTGATCAGTGACTTATTAACGCACAAATAAAAGAAGTGCTTGGGTTTCAAAGGGTTAATGGCTTTTCTCCCAATATACTCTGGGCTCTGAAGCACTCTGAGTAATGAGAAATACTACGTGACTCATGGCCTATTCTTATATCTTCTTGATGGCAGTAGTTTATATGAAATATTCCTATGGTGTGATATTGGTTGGTGCGGCGTACTGCCTAGTATCACCAGGCCATGTACGACGTGAGTCAACCCAACACTTGTAGGTTATCGTATTTATCATAGAGCTTCATTTCTGCCCTGCTCACATTAGAAAAGATTAAAAACTGTTACAATTACAGAGATGTAGTGATAGAGGCGCTTGATTGTCAGGATCTTCAGACTGGTTTTATATTCTGCAATGCTGAACCAGAACTCCAGAACCTCAGTGACCTGTTTCAGACTGGTACTACATTTATATCAACCCTATCAAACTCAGTGTTTGAAGTTTGAAGAGGCAGTAAATAGTTTTTTGCTCCCACAACTGCATTGTTTTACATGTTTGACTGAAATTAAGACTGAGGTATCAACAAATTATACAAAGGCCACTTAGTTTGGCCCGCAAAGTCCACAACATTGAGGTATGTGAAGTAATGCCGGTGCAGTAGGTGACACACAAGTCACTTTGACATCGAATAAATACTCTCTGCTTCAAAACCAGCACAGCGACAGTGAAATTGCTGTGTAAAATAACCAGTCCGACGTAAAGCATCAGTGTCAGATGCCGATAAATGCATCCAGTGCGCTTTGGCCTTAATGACTGAATGTTTGTTTTATGTGGACTTTCATATTTCATGGATTTGTTTATACTTGTAAAGTTTGTAAAGTAAAAATGTTCTGTGTTTTTGGATGAGTTTACACTGTTATCCATCCGTGCTTCAATGAAACTCAGCGAGACCAAGACCCCACCCCCCCCACCCCCAGCCTTCAGGCAGTGCCCTGTGGGACGTTACTGTGTAAAAAAAAAAAAAAACGTATTGCTGTCAATGGCCAAGGACAAGTTGTATTTTAATTCTATTTGAATTATTGCAGCATCTATACACACAATGCTTGTCTGTTTAAAAGATCATTTAAAAAAATCAATAGTTTCAATTTGTGATATTTGTGATTATGTAAGTTTATGATTACAAACAGGACACGCTATAAATTTTAATTTTTGTTAATATTTTTTGACCTCGCTGTCAAAGTTTGAAGTACAACATACAAAACCAGTGGCTGCTTTGTTGTTGGTGATGTGCGTCACATGTGACTACAGATGCAGTACACTGAGTTGTTCAACACAACACAGGAGGTCTCTTTACTATTTTGCCAGACAACCTGACTTTCTTGGCTCATTCAATTATTTTATGAATAGATATATATCACATACTATTCAAAGTTTATCATCGCCCACCAGTGACGTGACATGAGGTCGCATGGGGCACGGTGGAAGGGACGGGACTTGGACTCTTAATATGAATATCCTCCAGATTCAGATTTTACATCGAAACTCAGTCAAGAGATTATGTACAGTGATACATTTCACATGTTAAAGTTGTTCTTAAATACATATCAGACATGCCAAATAAGTCAGATTATAATGTGTAATAAGTGTGTAATTTTGTGACATAGCAGAAAGATGTTCTGGTTTGTTGAACAAAAAACAATAAAAATAAAAGCCTCATTGACAGTTGCCATGTGAATCAGAAAAAGAACGGCCTTTGACTTGAACCAAAAATGCCTGTTCTGTTCTGTTTTGCCTGAAGTTATGATGTCGGAATAGCTTCTCTCCTTTTCTGGGTTCAGAAAAACAATTTTTTATGTGTTGCGAAACCATTTGAATTTCACTTTTGGTTAATCATATTTATTGGATTTCAATGCATATATAGCTTTGACAGAAATATACATTTGCTTTAATTAAATGACTAAAAGGCTCTAAATGAGGCTGTAAGTGATGATAAGCTTGTATGTTTGATTGGCTCGCTGCCACCAAGGGCAAAGTGAACCAAAGCTTCAGTGTTTTTCCTTGTGACTGATGGAGGTGATTACAGGGTCCTCTGCATCCAAACTGACAACACTGTGGCAGGAACACGCAGCAGTGGAACGGCTTCAAGAGGAAAAAAAAAAACTGTAATGGAAGCTGGCTGCATTTTAATTACAAATAGTACAGCATAAGGGCTCTGCTGCCCCCACCTTCCACCCCCCACCCCATTAAATTCAACCAACTGTCCACAAAGTTAACTTACTGTATACTTTAATAATGCCCAAGAGGGAAAAATGGAATCAAACTCCAATCCTGAGGTCAGTTCTTTAGTGTCATAAAATAAACAGTGGTTATACCCGTCATAGTCCTTTTAAATCCAGTAAACTAGTTATTAGTCAGTACATTCACTGCATCACAACGATTTCTGTTTCCAAATGATACTTCAAGGTTCACATCTGAAAAAGACCTGAAACACAGTACGAGTGAACATACAGTAGATCCCTGCTGGGATCCATACTGCACACCTTCTATCTGAAAGCCAAATGTAATCACAACGAAGCCACTGCGCTGCCTGTGGAGACTGCATTGTACTCATAATATATAAAAGATAAGCACTGATGTTCATTTATTAATTAAGCCAATCAGTGAATTTCTTTGTAGATAATCCTGTGTGAACATATGGTACTCGTCTTCACACCAAACTGAACTCTGGAGAACTTGTATACTGGGATACCAGTTCCAGGAAAATTAGGTTTGCTTATTAATATGATAATTTGTGCAGCTAGAGAACTGCACAGTCTAATCAGATCACCCATTTAGTGCTTACACTTCAGTATCTAATAACATGTACTTTTGTTATTTTCATTTTCATTTTGTACAAATGCAGATAATAGAGATGCATACAGTTTTGCATAAACATGAATTATTTAAACGTGGAAAAAGCATAAATCCTCACCTTACAGTGAAATTATAATGCTAAAATGATAGCGGCGTCAGGAGTCTGAAGCACTGGGGATGTTATTGAAGTTGTCCTAGATAAGTGGGGGCAAAATAATTTTATTCATACATACAAACTGTGCAGTCCCATGCAGTAATCTCACAGCAACCACACCGGAAATGTTCTATATTAATTAGAAGACAGCTCAAGTAAAGGCAGTGTGGTATTTTATGATATTGATTTTTTTTTTTTATGTGTTCAGGATATAGGTATGTCAGAGAGGAAAAACAAAACGATATAAAAGATGAAATAAGGCCGCTGCTGCAGAATGCAAGGTTTAATACACAAACACATGCAAGACATTCCTTAAATGTACCATTTTAGTCTCTGCTTTGAATCTCTCCGTCTATAATAATAATAATAATAATACATTACATTTTATAGCGCTTTTCAAAAACCCCAAGACACTTACAGAGGTTAAACATATGGTGGGGGGGGGCACTAGGGAGAGATAAAGGACATGACAGTCACTGTGCAAAAGTGGAGTCACAGTGGAATAAGTAAAAACAGAAACAAAATAAGAAACAAAAATGCCATGTGGTTATTACTAAGGGTAGGGAGAAGAGGTGGGTTCTGAGACGGGATGTGAATATGGTGAGTGTGGGTGAATCGCGGACGAGTTGAGGGAGAGTGTTCCAGAGTCGGGGTGCTCTTCTGGAGAAGGCTCTGTCACCGAACCTTTTGAGTTTGGCTGTTGGTGTAGTCAGGGTGAAGGTGGAGGAGGAACGGAGGGCACGGGTGGGACGGTGGGGGATGAGGAGGTCAGACAGGTGGGGGGGGTCAGGTGGTGGAGGGCTTGTTCCTGTCTTTTGAGTATATTTGGAAAGGTGCTGTAGGTCTTGTTATTTGAGTCTTTACTGTGCACAATAATTTTTCAGAGAACTCTTTCATAGGATATCTATGAATAAGGTGATGGAGTAGTGAGTTTTGGCTTGGGGGGCGTGGGGGGCAAAACTTATTTTAATCTTCTTCCATGTGGTTACGTTGAATGAAGAAATTACCTGTTTACTGGTAAAGGCCTATTTTAGTTAGCAATGTCTGTGGTCCTCTTTCGGTAGGTAATTAGGTGGAAGAGGTTATGTGGAAGTGAACTGCTTGAGGATTTAATGTAATGCCAGCTACATTCAATTTTAATGATATCTATTCTGTGGGTGTTTATTGTAAGCCACCTTAAGCTTTTTGTCTATAACATTTTTTGCAGATTGTAATTAGTCTTCATTTCAAAATGGACCTCACAGTAGCCTTGGCCATATTATGATTCATTGCCATTCCCTAACAGTTAATGAAATGATTAATTGTTTCTTGTAATAATGTTAATAAATTGATGCTATAATTAGTGGCTCCTCTATTCTGCCTTGTCACTGTGGAGTACAAGCTGTCATGGTAACCTCTCTCCTTCCTGCACGGTGTGCGGATACTCAAAATATTCCAAATACCTAAGCAATCACACAACAACAGTAGCTTTGTAGCACAAGTATTTCTGCGTCCCCAAGGTAAAGTGTTTCAGTATTTCATGTTGTAAATGGGTAGTTTGGAACAAAAACATTTGTTATTTGGGTATTTGACCTTATTGTTATTAAAAAAAAAACTAGAAATTCGACAAAAGTCATCTACATCTTGGGAACCAAACAACCTCATTTGTTTCACCCTTAAACTTTCACTTTAAATGTTAATTCAATATTTGACATATTATGGCTTTTTCTCAAGTCTTAAAACAGTTTTGTACCCAATATATACACATTATCAGGTGCAATAATTCCCGCCACACACACGCACACACACACACCATGCATCACACACAAAACATGTGCAATCATATTACATGTGCAATCACCCCCCCAGCACCTTCTTGCACCTTTGCACTACAATGTATTCGATGCAATGTATTTAACTGACCTTTTGCACTGCTGTGTTTTTTCACTGTAATTTTATACTATTGCTTTTTTTTCTTTTATATACTGTTTTGCTTTTGTACCTGCTGTTATGTGGAGTTGCCAAGCTGACTTTGACAGTGTTTACAGTGACAATTAAATTATTCTGATTCTGATATAAAACAGTATAGGGGACCTAATAGTGGAATTTAAAGGTCCATATAAGAACAATAGTTGGTCAAGCCATTATATTTGACAGCGCCCCCTCCTACTAAAATGTTGATATTCAAATCCAGTATGCATGTCTGAAATGAACAAATCTTTCACTGTATTTCCAAATGGATTTTCTGCTGAGTTGGACATCAAAGTGTAAATCAAACTATTATTTTCCCTTCCAGGTGTTATTTCATTTATTGGTTTAGAAGTATAATTTTAGCGAATGCCAATATTGGCATCAGTTTCACACCAATTGATTTTTACAATTGTTGATCTCAGAAGTTGGGACCCAGTTTTCCAGAAAATTACAAAACAAACCAAAAACAAAATAGTGAAATATTTTTGTAAATGCATGAAAACCTTACTCAACCATGTATAATTACACATAATTATGTTTTTTGTTCCACTTTTTTGACCAAAAGCCAAAAACTATACAAAGCATTTTGTACCAGCTGTGGGTCTGACAGGTACTTCAGGAAATGATGTACTGTCAGTCTTCACAGTTGTGGCTGAAAATATTGACATCCCTGCATTTTTCCTTCCAAATAACAAAATTGTTCCCTAGAGACCTGAAACCAAAACATGTTTTTTTTTATTCACCTATGTATTCCTGTGCCTTGCAGAGTTGCAAGGTGGAAATACTGAATATTTTTCACTAAAAGCAAAAAGTGGCCTGGACAGTGTTGTCACATTTTTAAGATGTCAAAAAGCAGTTGAATTTGAAGCATCTGTTTCACCTTGAATGCACCTGTGGAGAGTCACGGTTGACTGCAATTTAATAATTACTCTATCATGCAATTTAAATGGAGCCAAGTATTTGTTGTGTTGTTTTGAACGGTCGTGTGTAGTACAATGGTGGACACTGACAAAAGTGAACAAAGGAGAGATTTGTGTTTTGTGTTAAAAGTCAAGCACGATAACAGACAAGTCTACAAGATCATCTTCAAACTGAATGCTGGTCCAGTGACAAAACTTCAAGAACCCTGTAACTGTGGCCAACCTCCCTGTCTATTCCACAAAAAGGAAAGCCAAGTCCAAATATGAGTGGTACAAAAATACCCAAGCTTAGCTGCCTGGGGCTCCATGGAAGAAAACCCAAGAGGATTCCACTTCTGCAAGAAAAAGTTTGGAATTACTGTAGTTTAAATGCATGTTGACAAGGCAGATCCTTCTGGTAGAACTGCCTTTGGATAGATGACTGAAAACTGGAGCTTTTGCTAAGTCTCATCAAGTCTGTGATGAGAACATATCTACAGTACAATGGAATGTACAGGAGGCTGGGATAGGTTTTGGCACCATTTTACTGCCCTGCTACCTGGCACTGTTAAACCACCAGATGTCTGGAATAAAATCCACTGTTCATTTTCAGAGATCTTCATCTTATTGTAGGTCATAGGTCCAGGAGGCAGACCCAGATCCAATCTGAATCCACTTCAACATCTACTGTATGCCATGAAAAACCTATGGAAATGTTTTTTCCCTGGAACACTTCTATCAAACTTGAGTCAGTTGGGAGATTCTGCTCAGCAAGTGTGTGGACCAAATCACCTGTTAACACATGCTGGAGTCTCATTGAAAGTTGGATGAAGCATTTGAAGAACATCTGAAGGTTCTAGCCTCATCCAACATACATGAACTGCCTCACATTAAATTTCTTCTTATTCTCTTCTATCAAAGTCAACTTTTCAACTTAGCTTGTGGCACATCACTCATCTCTTGCTGTATCTGTCAAAGGACATTTGAATGTTACCTGTTCACTACGTACTACAGGATGGGTCCTGAGTGCAGAGGTTTCAGAGGGGGACATCCAGGGTGTGGGCAGGCTTCACCATCCTTGACTGTGCTCAATCAGTGAGGTAATTAAAAAAGGCCAACTTATGCCACGCCACACTGACTCCTTTGATTAAAATGACACTGCTGCCGTTTCACATAAACCATCAAGCTTTCATGAAGGAAAGAAGTTGGAGGGCGAATATGTACGTATATGGTGACATTTTTATTTAGCCATAGTAGTTTTCTTATAGAATACTGTATTTTATGTGAAAAAATCCTATTTGAAGATTAAAACACATGGATGGATTGTCACAGAAAAAAAAGGAAAATTTTTGCCTTTTGTTTCGATACCTCTATGTTGTATATGTTAATTGGTTTTAAAGATAAGTGCAGAAATTTCTTACTCTGCTTTGAAACAGGTTTGTAGCAAGTCTTGTGCGATAAATGTGAGTAAATGCTTATTGTACAAAAACGTATTCATAAAATATGACTGATGTGCTAATGTGTTTCTGCTGTGAGTGGTTACAGCTTTACTCAGCTAGTCTAGAAACTGCTTTATTATTATCATTTTTTAGAAGAGGCAAAGGGGAAATAACACAGGTGTACAGTATATCTGCAGTGTTTTATCACTAGCTGCACTGATGTGGTCCTTTGACATTTACTTTGTTGCAGTGTATACATCCAGTCTGCGAGGTAACTTCATACCTCAATATATGCCAGGCTCAACAACAATTATAAAGGAAAGTGAAAAGTCAATTTAGATGATTGATCTAGTGTACAGTGTTTCAAGAGCAAAAATAGAAAGATGGGTTTGATGAATGCAAATGCAATCCATGTAAAAAGTTCCAAAGTTCAGCCCAGTCCTGAAAGGGTACGACTGTAATGAGATGAGACCAACATTGATTATGTGTGTCCACGGAAGTTGGGGAATCAAGTGATGCTCTCAGCAGGTCGGCTGTCTCTAAATCATGGCCCGAGTTGGTTTGTGTGCTGATTACACCATAGTCAAGGTTGAACCTCCTACACCGTCTCCAGTGTGCTATAAATATTCATATGCCTGAGCCCACACACTGTGCTGGACTATAGCCTGCTTAAAGATGTCTCCCACCCCCAGTAGCAGCAGCGGAATGGGGGTAAAACTGAGGAGACAAATGATCACAAGGGGAGACGTGGGTAACTTTGTTAGCATAAATGTGAGTTTGAAATGTATCGCCCTCCTTTTGAAACAGACTTCTCCTGTGATCTTGTGGAAATGTGAACTGATCAGTTGGATTCTAAAGTCTTTGCCTGCCTGTTAGAGCTTGAAGTTCGCTCGTGGCACTTTGCTGTTTTTGTATGATTATTTGAACACAGTGAAAGGTGTGTGGTGATTATGTTGAGTGTGAGCAAGAAACGTGAGGAAGTGGTAATGTTACAGATTATGCTCTCCACGCAGGTCCTAGGGTTAATGAAACTTCTGATGAGAAACGCAATTTGCCTTCGTCTATTATCTCCATGGCGAAAAGCCTGTGCTCCACCGCTTCTCCTCCTCTGTGCGTTTTTCCACAGGGTTTAGTGATTGGTAGAACAGGAAAGCACGGGGACACGTCTAAAAAGATGATGAGTTTTTAATCTTTTTAACATTTGCATGTCCTACTCAGGATTGACACGGGCTCTGTCGATCTGGAATTGTCTCTGACCCTAACCATCCTCCCTCAAGGACCCCAGACAGTGTTTATCATATCAGAAGCTGTTCTCTGGCTGACCCTGCGGGCCCGCTAGCTATCTGAAGCTCTCTCTGCAGGGCTGGAGAGGATGATGTGATAAATGACGAGATGCTTCGGCGTGCCTGAACTTGGAAGGCTTCTTAAAATTTTACTTTTCAGAGTGTACTGCTAAAGTGTACATATTCACATGTTACGTTTAAAGGGCGGATATACGCTTTAATGCCACTTTTACCTGGAGAGCTTTATTATGATGGGGTTCAAGTGCCATATGCCTTAAGAATCTCAACAGGATATTGCACAGCACCAAATAAAACATAGTTGAAACAGATTCAGTGGATTATAGATTAAATGATTGGGACATGACGTATTGTTCTGATTTAAATTTAGAATGTTGTGAAGGGTCAACTCCTCCCACAGGTTGTTATCCTGCCGTAACTCTTAATCTTAAGAGAGTGGTAATTAGATTCTCCTCCTACAATGAGATCAATGTAATCTTCTCCTACTGTCAAGACATGATGGATGTTATTTCTCACTGTCTGGACAGTAGGTGACAGTTGTCATCTCAGTTTTATACTCCATGCAGCAAAAGGTTGTCAGCTGTCAATGATGACTATATATAT
>JAPTHA010000007.1:14818203-14829441 GCA_029814585.1 Gymnapogon annona
TCTGAGAAATGTCTGTTTCATTCCAGTTGCAATCGCCACCTCCCCCGCTCAGACAAACAGTATCGATCGATGCAAATGTGCTACATACTAAACTTGGCCCTCTTATTAAGCATATACCTAGTTGTATGTGTGTCCGCTTTATTAGGACAACTGCAAACATGGGGGTCCGACTGGTATAAAGCAGACATTATCATATTTGAATAATATTTACAAGTGATAGATGGACAGTTGGAATAAATAGACAGAAGATTTCAAATAATTTACATATATTAACAAATTGCATTTCCAGAATAAAATACCACATAATCAAACTATCATCAAATGATCAATGCTTGCCATCAACCTTTTTTTAATTTATAAAAAGAGAAATTTACAAAGCTGTAAATTAATTAAAAGTAGACAACAGGGATTTTTTTATACAGATACAGAATATTTATTATTATTTAGTAAGAATCATTGCTTTACGTAAGCGCAGAACTGCCACAGAGGCGTAAAAAAAAACTTGCTCCTCTCATTCGACCGAGAAGAGCAAGTTGAGTAATTCCTCCAAACGAGTTTGTTGGAGACCTCCCATGATGCCTCAGTGCTGCTTAGTTGGGGTATGACTTTGATTTACATCCCATTCGGAGCATGGGCCCGCAGACCAGACACTGGAGCAGGTGGAAAGACAGATGGAAGAACCTATAGATGCAATATAGACATACATACCATCAGCAAACTGTAGATCGAAATGAAGAAATGAAGAGCGAGAAGAGCAGCTCATCTGAATGAGAAGAGCAACTCGTTCAATCGGGAAGAGCAACTCGTCTGAACAAGAAGAGCAGTTTGGCTCTTCATTTTGATCTTCATTTCGCAGTTTGCTGATGTTATGTGTGTCCATAGAGGCTTCTGTCTGTCATTCCACCTGCTCCAGTCTCCAGTCTGTATGCCGATTCCCTGAACGGGTCGTAAATCAAAGTCATAGCCCAACCAGCACTGAGGCATCATGGGAAGTCTCCTGGAAACTCATTCGGACGAGTTGCTCTTTTCGTTCGAACAAGTTGGGATGTTTTTTTTACCTCCATGGCAGCTCTGCGCTTCTGTATTGACTAAACAATGGACAAAAGGGAAAAAAAAGAAAAAAGGAAAATGCACTAACATACATTACAGTGTCAAATATTGAAGTATTACTTCAAGAATGAGTTCTAGAAATGCACAACCGTTTCACTGAGCTATATAATGTTGACAGTACAGTATTTGGCTATTAACGAGCAACAGCATCTGATCACGACTCCAAAAACAACAGGTTTTTGTTTCTTTGATGTGGACCGGTTCAAAAAAAAAAATCCATTACCTGTATGTTCTCATTAAGTCGGTCGACTGAACCACTCCTTCATATAGAGTGTGTTTCTGCTATTTAAGCTCCTCCGGTTATTTCAGAACTGGATGTGTGTGGAGCAGCATCATACATAATGATATTGATTAAACAATGATTCAAGTACTATATGTATGATATGAAAGTTATTTGATTTCATTGTAACGCCACCAGCTTGTCCTGAAGATATCGTAGAATTAAAACTCACCTACATAAGAATGAGACTATAGATAATAGACAATCACAGGCCACCACTGTCAACTGCAACATTGTCTTGTAAAAGAACATTCACTCCTCAATAAATGAATGATTGAAAAATATTTGTATAATATTTTTAAAGTTCGTCCACAATACTGGTAAACAGTCCTCGGTTGACTGGAGTCTATCCCAGATACTCAATGGAAACCTGGACAAGTCGCCAGTTCATCTCAGGGACCATTCACCCACATTCATGCACCAGTGCAGGGGCACTGGAGGCAGGGTGGGTGAAGTATCTTGCCCAAGGACACAACAGAACATGATCAGGACAGCGTGGGACTCGAATCACCAACCCATTTGGTTATTGGATGACCCACGCTACCGCCTGAGCTACAGCCGCTCCATCTTTGTAATTTAAATTTCCAAACACATTATGTAACGTTATGTTAACATATTTGAGAAAATATTCAAAGTTTCATAAAAATGTGATTTATTATTGTGATTGTAAAGTGAGTTTTATTACAGATGCGTCTCCCCATGGAACCAAATGCAATATGTCATACAAGACTTAATAAAACTCTTAACATAACTTCCGGTTTTAATCCAACTTTGGCATTTGCTACACTTTTGACTCTCTCTCACTTGAAGGATTTATTTGGTTTAGGATTCAGTTCCATCACTGCCTTAAATGTTTGCTTTGCGTGAAAATAAATATGATGATATAATTCGTATGCAAATTTACAAACAGTGTCATCTGGTGTCTCAGGAGCCACAGGCTTTGTATGTGTATTCTCAGATGACAGCGGCAGCACTGTGAAAAATGACGTCTTGACACTCCAGATGTCCAAACAAATATTGGTAAATAAATGTAAAATTCTTCCAAGACAGACATAAGATGATTCATCTAAGTCTTAGTGGTAGCAGTGACAAGAAAAAAAGATGAAATAAAAAAATAACTGATATGCTTGTAAGTCAACTGACATTATTCAATGTGCAATTTTCTTCCATGAATTTTTTTCTTTTTTTTTTTAAGTCTAAGCTTAGAAATAAAGTATTGATGGCAGTGCGTAGATGAAATGTGTGCAGATGGATGGGACTGGATGAAACTGGATGAGATCCCGTTTTCAAAACACACAAGCAGCAAAGAAATGTTTGAGTTTAATAACAGGTGAAAAAGAGTGGAGTAGAAGTGATGAAAAGACAAAATATCTGATAAGTCTTTGAAAAAAAACCTGAAAGACCTTTAATGAATTATTTAATCTGATTTGATGGCGATGATGTCAAGCATCCATTAAATAAATGGAGGTGGAGTGAAGAAAGTGGAGGACTGTGAGAAGAGCCTCCTCCGGTCAACATCTCCTCTGGTTATAAAAGGAAACCAACGCTGAATGGAGACGCAGAGAAGGTGAGCGAGAATATGTAGAGGGAGTTGGAGAGTAGAGAGAATGCACAGATTAATTCTGACCCATAATCTCCCAGCCTCTGTAATTGAGGTCGCACATCAGGGGAGGCCGAGTTTGCACAGATTGGCATCCTGCTTTACTGGGCTCTAAGTGGGGGGGGTGGGGGGTGCAAACACACACTGAGATTAACTGAAGGGACGTGGTCCTCCCCAGACAACCCTCCTGCTTTATGTTTGGACAAAGTGAGGGGAGATCGCGAGGGATGCGCTGCAGGACCACGTCAGAAAAGACCAATAGACCTAAAGTCAAACTAAACAAGAGTTAAAGTCCATTTTCTCTTGGTTAAATACTTTCTTGATGATGAGTTCTGTCGCCTCTTTCCCTTGCGGGGTCGCCACAGCGAATCCAATTTGCATATTTGATTTGGCAGGAGTTTTTACTCCTCGGATGCTCTTCCTGACACAACTGGGCTTTGACTGGTGCAATGGGACACACGGCTCATTGTGGCTGCAGTAGGGAGTAACATGAAGGGTCTCACCCAAGGACCCACTTGACGCCCATCCTGGGAATCGAACCCAGGTTCCCTATGCACCAACCCGGTGCCTTACCAACGGAGCTATCAGCCACTGGTTAAAGACTTTCTTAAACTTGTGTAAATGTTAAAAATGAAACTTACAGCATATGTTGACAGTTGGGTTCATGAAATGAATCCAGAATTATTCTTATTTATATCCATAAAGACCCAGTGATACTTTTGTGATAGTTCCAAAATGAAGTTGTCTCTTTATTAAAACATTTAACTGATTTATCAGCATTTATTATGATGTGATGCTCTGTATTTTGAATTCTTCACCGTCGATCATTCATCATTGCCATCATATTTTCCTGTACTAAATTCCCCATACTTTATTTAGAAATTAATGAAAATAATTCAATGTTATCAGAACAAAATACAGAAAAGATAAGAAGAATGTATTTTTCTGCAAGCATATCAAGAACAGAGCATAAAACAAGTGCCTCCATCTGATGTCATTGATTCCATTCCATGGTGACTATGGAGCCTCTGAATATCCAAATGGGTCATATCTGATGACCATGAAAAGATGAATAACTGTATTTTACACGAATTGTCTACATATACCGGCAGGATTAATGGATCATTCATTCATTCGTCTTCCAAACACTCTTTATTCTTTGCAGGGTCACGGGGGTTACTGGAGACTATCCCAGCTACTCTGGGGGGGGCGCAGGGGAGGGGGGGGAACCACACATTCATACAGGGAGGCAAGGTGGGCCACAGCGGCACATGATCAGGAGATAGTGGGAATCAAACTGCCAACCCTTAGGTTACCAGACGACCCACTCTACCATCGGAGCCATGGACTCCCATTAATGGATCAACAAGTGTTAAATATTTTCTATCAGTGGATGATGTTGGCCACCAATGGATGTCTGAATCTTTATGAGTTAAGAAAGTTTCAGATCTTAGATGTCAGCAGCCTTATCCCCTCACACACCCAATTTAGTAAGATAAAAAAAAAGACGCACATAAATTAGTCAAAATACAAATAAGTGACATTTTCCAGATTCGGCAATAAGAGTAATTAAACACATTTTCCATTCTCATATCTAGATTAATTAAATTTACGCTGCTATTGATTGGTTCCTCTTGTCGCCAATGCAAAACGAGGATGTCTTGACATTAATTACAGAAACGGACCCTTGATCAATGAACTGATCCATGAACCTCATCAATCATAAGTAACCAGGTAACATGTGTGCATTCAGATAAAATGTCAAACAGCACCTCATTAAAAAAACCGAATAAACAGGTGGATTCATGACAGTTGTCTCCCAGGGGTTAATGAAGACCTCCTGTTCATAAAGGCGTCCCAGGATCCTTTTTTTTTAATATATATTTTATTTTTCATTTTTCATTAGACAACATTACATTACATCACAACACAGTTACATTTGTTCCCAAACAAAACCAGAACAAAACCAAACAGCACGAGACAACTGTGACAGGATGAAAGAAATCAAGACGAAATAGGATGGGACAAAACAAAAACAAGGTGAGACGAGACAAAACAAAGACAGACAAGACAAGACAAGACAAGACCAGTCGTTAACAATACAAACTGCACAGTACACAGAGAGACACACATTAACCTCACACCCCCTCCATCACACATAATCAACTCTGTCCCAGGATCCTTAACTGGACCGGACCTGAGAGTGAACTTGTTCGTGGTCCCATCCCGCTCCATCGTTTTGACCCTGCTCCTGCTTCTTGACTTCCAAAACTCCACGCCTCTATTCTCTCTGTTCTTCTACATCTATCTGAGATCAATATTGTAATAACTGGAGAGGAGTGAGGCTCATCATAATCAATAAGAGCAATGTATGGCCAGGCAGAGGTAGACAGAGAGAAATCATTCTGGACAACAGTGGAGCTGAATGATTCTGACACCTCATTCATTACACTATTGAATAATCTATTGGTTCTGTCACGGCCACAGAGGAACGGAGTAAGTTCCGGTGGAAGCACATCTACTTACAATTACAGCATGAGGAGAACTAACAGAACGAGCTCTGTAGTCCTTCTGAAGAAATGAGAAACGTTTAAGAGTCTCAGTCCACGGCAATCTCAAAATGACAGCTGTTTTTAACCCTTAAAGACAAACGTCCACCGCCAAATAATTCATCTATTGGTCTAAACTGTTTAATACCCGTTGATCCACTAATCCTGTCAATACATATCAATAATTGGTGTAAAATACAGGTGTTTATCTTTTCTAGCTCATCAGATATGCCCCCTTTGGACGTTCAGAGGCTCCATAGTTACCATGGAAACACCATCATCTTCTACAACACTGATTCAACATGATTCTATTGGGTTTCTATCACAACCTCATTCAAGAGTCTGAATAGACCAGCTCTATAAGTAAAGCCCTGTGAGATAACTTTTTTTATGATTTGGCGTTGTATAAATTCGCTTTGCTTTGATAAAACCCATGGAGTTGAATCAATGACAGTGGATGAACACACTGGGTTTATGTGGCCAAAAAGCTCACACAGGCCATGGTTAACATCACAGCTTGGTTGCGTGATTCTTGCCTGCAGTTAAATACTCCAAAAACTGTTGCAATGTTCTTCACTAAATCACATGGTCATCTCAGTGATGAGCCTGATGTTCTTGTATCAGGTGAACGGCTTCAGGTTGTTAAAGAGTATAAATATCTTGGTGTTGTTCTAGATTCTAAATTATCATTCAATTCACATATAAAAATGGTGAGTAATCGTATTAAATTTACACTCAATAACTTTCGACACGTTCGTAAACAAATGTCAATGCAAGCAGCAAAAATGTACATGCATTCAATGATTTTTTCACACATAACATACTGTTTAACCATCTGGTCGCATGCTAACATCACAGCTTTGAAACCCATCCATACTCTTTCCAAACGTACTATTAAAACTCTTGACCAAAAACCAAATTCACAGCATTATTGTCCATTATTACAAAAGCACAACTGACTTAGTTTGGAGAACATGATCAAATATTCACATCTCTGTCTCATTAATAAAATAATTAATAGTTTATCATCACCTCCGCTCAAACAGTTCATCAAAATCAGAAACACAGAACACAGCAGAAGCAGAGGAGCAGCGAGAGGCCACTGCATTGTTCCCTTACTGAAAAGCCTCTTTGGAAAAAATACTTTCTCTGTCCAAGCTGCTCGTGAATGAAATGTCACTCCCATAATAATCAGAAACAGTCACACATATAATTCTTTTAAAGTACAGTTAAAAAATGGCTTCTTGAGAATCAGAGCTGTATACAATGAAAATGTAACTGCCTCTTGTTGCTCCACGGTTTGCCTGATGTGGTTTTAACTGTTATGTTAAAACCACAACTGTTAACTGTTATGTCTGAACATGTATGTGTGTGTATGAGAGCTGTGTTGTAATTTTGTGTGTGTGGCATTTTATTCAATTTGTGTTATGTGTGATTTTTTTTGTTTTTATGCATACGTATATATATCTTTTATATGTATATATATATTTTTTTTGTTGTTGTCATTTGTATTGTGTGTACATTGTGTTTTTTTATGGTAGGGACTACGGATGAAATATAGCCCTTGGGCTAATTCCGGCGTGTTTGACATGTTGTCTATTAATATGCATAGTCCCATAAATAAACAGTTAATAAATAAATATACAGTTAGTGATTTGTTAGTCAATTTTCTCTCTTTTTGATACAATAGCCCTCAGCTGTCATCTGAGCTTCTGTGAATATGTACATGATGAGAACCACAAGTAGAGGAAAATATCATATTTTCTTTTGAAAAGCAAAAATCCAAGCAATCGTTCACAATACTTATCTGTTAGCGTTGTCAATAGCTGCACTAATGCTTTGTTTGGAATCATCACACTTTAGTCTGAACCATGGATCAATCTACAATGAACATAGCACAGATAACTTTACACCTGCAAAAGCCTCATATTTCAACTATTACATATATACCTTTATACTGTAGACAGGGAGTAAACGTGTGGTGGAACAAAATCTACAATTCTCCGCTCTTCTGTTCAGCTGTAACGACGATTTGAGGTTTTGAAGTGTGCCAAATCTAGAGAGAAATGTGAAATTACAGAGAAGGAATGATTCCAGGGACTATCCACCACTATTCTGATGCAATGTGAGTGTCCACATGAAGTCTATACAAATGAGTATGGATCTGTGAATAGAGATAATTAAACTTGAGCCTTGTCTATTCAGTGCACAGACATTACAAAATCATTCATCATCAGATATATAAGGAGTGCAGATAGTCAGAGCTGTATTCATGCTATGTTTTAAAGATTAAATGCTTTGAAGTTTGCAACAAGGATAGGTTTGATTATTGTGATTCAGATGAAATATAAGCTTCTGAATAGTAGATAATCACAGACAAAAGTAACATCATTGTGTTGCTATTAATGTGAGTATGCAGTGTGAGTGGTGAAAAAATACATGTAAAAATATGTATATATACTGTAGATAAAGAAATAGTTCTGAGTTTGTTGGGTCATAAATGTGGAGGTTGCTTGTACCAGTATGAACTCTGTAAGCCCTTTAATATCAAGAGTATAAACCCATTAACTGGTCATTAGTCTCTTGTGCCATTAGTGCACTTTTTAGCTGACTCATCGTTCAGGGTTTCGGTGGTTGATCCGCATAAACAAAGTTTCTTTTAACAACGGTTCTGGCGCATCATTAGGGACACAACACGCAGAAAGTTTTGGATTTGAGTTTTGAAATGTTTTATTTATTCCCAACAACTCTGTCCACAACCTTAATAGACAGACAAAAATCAATGCACCTCATGCTCTTATCACTGAGTTTATGAGTGGAGTTCCCTGGTACTTTTGCTGAAGATGTAGGTATCCAGACGACTCCTGGGAACATTTGGACTTGATATTTACCATCAGATGGAATTTTGTTGCGCTTGATTCTGAATTATTACAGCTGTCGAAACCACAGCTGATGCCCAGCAGTGAAGTCATTGCGGACACTGAGGAGAGGAGGGAGGAGGAGGAGGAGGAGGAGGAGCACTCAAACACACAAGGTGCACAGTCATCAGCTCACATCCACATGTGTGTTGCGGACGGCGTGAAACACTTCTTCTTAAGAATTGCTCTTGGAGAGGGCCTGTCAGTTGACTTAGGTGCGCTTTAAACTCGAGGCTAATAAGGATGTGCTGTTGGGAATTTGTGTGCGTGACAGCTAAGCAGAAAGGGAGGCTTTGATTAGCTACGGGGCCCGTGCAAAGGGAATCACAGAGCGGAAACCAGTGGAAAACCTGAGCTGAAAAGGTAAAAAAAAAAAAAAAAGCTTTAAATTCAGCAGAGGTTCGGCATGGTTTAAGAAAACTGAGGCATACGAGTTCCCATCTCTCTGACCAGACAGTGCGTTAAAAGGTCGACTGAGCAGAAAACCAACCACTTTTGAAAAGAAAAAAAATGGACATATTTTAAAACCACCTTGGATTCTGCAAACATCACAAATGCATAGCTGATATATCCCAGACATCTCCAGCCAGCACCAGTGGTATGGCCTTATTGAACCGCACGCAGATCCTTGTGGCATTTCAGCCAATCGCCTCATGTGAAATCGATTTAAGGAGGTCAAAGTGGCTCATGTGGCAGAACAAGGAACAAGTGATTATTGTCAGGATAACAGAAGATCAGCTCGTATTTGTAGGTGTAAACTCATTTAGAGGGGAGAACATCCTCGCCCTGGCCTATAAGAGGACATTAATAGGAGAAATGTGACAGAAAAATGATTTCGAAGTGTGTGTTTGTGTGTGTGTGTGGGGTGCGGTGGGGGGGGGGGAGGGCAGCCTCTATAGGCACTGTTTTCAGTCTATTTCACACTAAGAGGATCTCATTAAGATGTTGTGATTCGTTTTGATTGAGAGCTTGAGAAAAATTACACCGTGTGACCACTTTGGGTAACATGAAGAAATGGATATCAGAACAAGTGATGACAGCGGTTCAGCATTTGATTTAATCTATAACTGCATTGCGACCTGTGCAAGATTACATTTTGGCAGTTGTAATAATAGTCGCCTCCCACATTTGACTCTGATGTTGTCTGTGACAGAGTGAATTGTTTGAAATATGGATGAAAAGTGTTAATGTGTTTGTTGCTCACACAGCAATTAATATTTTATGAAGCCATGCAGTGTTGACTAAATCTTTTGTATTTTCAGACTTGAATAAGCAATGAATACAGTCCTGTGAAAGACACATGAAATACAATAATAATAACTTTGCTTTTCTTTCAGGGGAATAGTTCTCTCTGTATTGTGTCATTTATTTTGGTGCCATACATCTATTATTTAGATATGCCAGTTTGACCACATTAAAAGCAAGTTTTTCATAAGTATTTGCACGGTTGTACACATCAATTGCACTGTGTGGGTGTACAAATACTTGTGGATCTAAATAGTGTTGTCAGTTCAGGTTTATTATTTTTAGTAATAGAAGAGTTAAAAGATTTACTTGACCACATTCTACTTTTCAAATTAGGGGAGAGAGTGCATGTTAACGTCGGCGCAATCATTCAGCTGTATACAGTGACTAAAATGCTCATCTGTGTTCTCTACTGTTTACTGACTTGAGTTCATCATACAGATTGTCTTCGATCGGCTTCAGATTTCAGGCCTGATATAACACATCCATAAATGTAACTGAAATGCAAAGCGGGTCTGGGCGGTCTCATCCTGCAGCAGAGAGCGCAAGCATGGTCTTCATCACGTCACACTCATGGGTCTGGAGCTCAGGGATTCTGGAGGATGTGATGACAAACTCACCGCAGCTGCTTTGACCAAAATATGACACTGAAGGTCAGCGAGCAGCCGATGTCATGGTGAATTTAGTGCGAGTGGTTTTAGAAGAAAAAAAGTTTCACCACTATGGATTCAGTTTAATTTGAACAGTTTCTAAGGACTAACTGTAACTTACAGTGTCTGGTTTAATGACATCACTTAGTGAAGGTTGAGTTTAATACAAGAACAGCAAAAAATAAAATAAAATAATTTTTTATTTTTTTTTTTAAATGGAAGTCCTTGAGTTGAACATGAAGTTTTTGGGTCCATTCTGGACTTTTTTTTGTCTAAGGAATATAAATTCTGGTCCTATCTCAAATAGTAGGTGATGGTAATACATCTTCCATCTTACAATGGATACAAATAGGGAGGGGGAGGAAGTCAATTGGAGCTACTGTAGAAACATTACACACACTCATTCTATCCTCCTGACACCCAGCGATGCATTGTTGTCCTGTGTACGGGACAAGAGTTTCACAGCTTTATTGAAGATAAATGCAGACTGTCCACCGCAAAGGATGTTCCACAAAAGTTTTAAAAACGCATCTGAAAAAACTGTTGCGTCGTGTTCTTTTTCAATGAAGGCACATGTGTAATGTAACAACGCCATAACAAAACAGTTCTTATTCATAGGAATACAGTGATACTGTTATGTAGAGATTAGTATGATATACAGTATATTCCATTTCCTCTTAAATCTCCTCCAACCGAGTTTGCATCTACGCAGATGGTGCTGGACTCCATGTCTTTCACAGTTGAAGATGAGAGGTGTTGAAAGGCTAATGACTGGGACATTTTTACCTTTATTATTTAGGAACAGATGCTCAGACATTGTTCCTCCTCAGTGTAATGAAAGCGAGAGAGAACAAGCTAAACAGTGAAGGGGGAAGGGGGGGGCTAT
>JAPTHA010000007.1:14834789-14848440 GCA_029814585.1 Gymnapogon annona
GGGGGTACAGTAGTGGGTGGGTAACCATCAGTGCACGAGCTCCAAGCAATGAAACATTACGGCGGGATAATGAAGATGGTTCTGCTCGGTCACACTCCGCATTAGCCCAGAGTCAGGCCGACCCCAAAGTGTCAACAAGTTAATAGACTGGATATCACTGACTCTTTCACACTGCTGCTCTCCGCCACAAACTCCAATTATTTACAGGAATTTTGTGGATAAATAAACATAGATAGGTCTACATGGAAATTAATAACACATCCAGAGCCCGCGGTACAGCCCGGAGTGTGCAGAATTGTTGATTGCTGGGCTGTGAATGTGGCCACTGGTGTGATGAGTGACATTACACACCGCTAATATTTAATGACATTTTCCTCTAAGTGAAACACAGAGGTGAAGGCGGGAGTCCTGCTGCGGAGCTCAGTCTCCGGGGGAAAGAGGAGGAAAAATAGGCTGTGATTGTTTGTTTAAAAATTGCACTTTGATTGCATTATGTGATAGATTTTATTGTTTGGGCAACGCATAATCTATGGAGTATTGGATCATAAACACGTAGGAGGGGGCGGGGCACAAAGAGAAGGCAGGGTTGTTTTGATTTGAAGAACCACTGCATTGAAAATTTGGGGAGATTGAGAAGTTAAGGTGCCGGTCACGAACATCCCCGGCTGTGCAGCCATTCCTCAATTTTCTCCATTCATTCCCCTGAATCTCTGAACTGTTTGCTCTATATATACAATTATAAGGGGGAAAAAACGGCTTCAAAACTTTTATTTGTGCTCTGTGTTGGGCCGGCAGCTTTTTCATAAATTGAAGAGGAAATGATGAATGTATGTTACAATCAGGATTTTTGTGTACGGAACACACTCAAACTCTCGGGGCCACCATTGGGTTTTTTACTTTATCAAGATTATGCTTTACTCCTGTGTTTGTGATTCCTGCTGAATCTAATCTAACCAAATCCAATCTAATCTAGTCTCGTTTAATGAATTATTAATGTATTTATTTTTATTATTATTATTCATTACTATGATTATTCATTACTACATGACTATATACTACAACATAATTGACTATGTCTCTTTATTGATCTTGTTGTTGCACTAAATCTGTTCTTATCTTTATTTATATTTATATATTTATATTATTAGGAATTCCTTATATTTTTCATCATATTTACAGAATCTCTTGTGTGGGTCTTGTCTTGTGTGTGCTGCTGTAATATGAAATTTCCCCATGTGGGACTAATAAAAGTGTATCTAATCTAATCTAGTCTAATCTCTTATCTAATGTGATCTAACCTAGTCTAATCTAGTCTAATGTAATCTAATCTAATCTAATCTAACCTTTGTGTCATTATTGTTCAATAAGGGGTCGCTGTTTAAAATAATGAAAAGAAAAGCTATTTAAACACAATATGAAACCTACTAATCATTGTGACAAAATACCTGCCCTGTTTCCTGTAACTCATAGAAATCACGTTAGCAGTTTTTTAAATCTGATTTTTAAAGTTACATTTTTTAATTTTACATTTATTGGCTTTTGCCCGTATGAAAATGTTCACTTCCTGTCTGAGAATAGGGTTAAAATGAGTTTCCAGACTGTGACTCTGGGTGAACCGTTGACATGAGTCTGTGCTCTCATCACAGGACTTGAGCATCACCTCAGGGTAACCAATGTCTTTATTTTCTTGTCCTCATGAGATTGGATGATTTTCACTCTCATGGCTAAGTCGTCCTGAGTGAGACAGAGACATTTTAGAGACATTTTTAGAACTAGAGTGGAATTGAAGAACCTGATTAACTTGCTCCAAATGTCACAGGAAATCAAGTTTTATCCTGTTCTGCTCCATTTAGTCTTGTCCACCCCTACACAGGCGTTCAATGGAGCAGTTATAAAATACACCAAGGTATGTAAATAATGAATCTGAAGAGTAAAAAAACACAATATTGAGTACAACATTAATCCTATATACAGTATACATGCACACACACACACACAGTATATATTGTGTATGTGTGTGCATATGAGTCTATTCCGTCACCACAGCGAGTCAAATTCACATATTAGATTTGGCAGGAGTTTTTACGTCAGATGCCCTTCCTGACACCACTGGGTTTTAACTGGCACAAGGAGACACACGGCCCCTTGTGGCTACAGTAGGCAGTGGCGTGAAGGGTCTTGGGTCTTGCCCAAGGACCCACACTGGACACTCATCCCGGGAATCGAACCCAGCTCCCCTATGCACTCGCTTGGTGCCTTAACAACTGAGCTATCCAGCCCCGGCAGAATACCACTAATACCATAATCACCACTAATACCATTGACTTCTCTAAAGACATTTCAGGCTGCTCTTATTTTTTCAGGCTGTTCAGGTTTTCAGTTTTTTAAGGCTTGTCTGTGAATGTAAACAAAAAGTTTACATTAAATCAAAGAGCAAAATTTGCGGTTTTCATTATTTTTAGATTATTGTGACAGTATTTTACTGCTCTGACACACATTAAATTAAATTGACCTAAAACACCATTTACATCCTTGATTGTTAATGTCTTTGTTGTAATTTCTGCATTTCACGTATTTGACACCTGTGGTTTAATACCAACCTGTATTCAATGGGACGTTTAAATATATATACACACATATATATATAAATACATATTTCCTCTATTTTACTAATGAAACAAAGAATTAAGATATCTTTCCTTGAAAACCTTCAAACAATCCTGTAAAAGCAATATTCAAAATCAGTTTCAGACTTTTGCTCTGTACTGAACAAAAATATAGCTAATACAGAGAAAATGTTTTTATTTCCTTTATTCAAAATAAATGCACAATCGTGCCTTGGATTGCTACAGTCGAGAATGACAACAGACACAATAACATTCTAAATCCGCAATGGTGACAGGGGCCACGGAGGTTTCGGTGATTGAATATAGACTGAGACAGTGTGTGGAACCTGTTAGCGTGGCGTTATGAGGGATACAGCGTCCACCCTTCCTTCATGGCAGAGGTATGTAGTCTACATTATCTGCTCACATTAAATGTACTGTAGCTGCAGATGTACAGTTCCATCCCCGAAGGCTACATTTTGAACGATGTTTACGTCATTTTAACCTGCATCATTTACGAAAACATCAGTCAGCAACTAAATTTAAAAAAAAAATGTGTTTACGGCCTCGACATTTTGGTATTAAATGCCTTAAATATAAAGCTGTGCATTTGAAATGTTGTCATTCCAGCACAAGATAATTTTTTAACTAACTTGTTGAACTAAGACTGACTAAAGATTATGATGTGGTCATGGCGTCGACAGTTAGAGGTGGTAGATCTGGGTCATATTGTCTCGTTGAGCGTGTGGAGGTGTCGATCGACTCTACTGAGAAGACCTCAGACGTAAATGAGTCTTTTTGTTTTGAGTCAAGGACAGACTGAGTAATGCTTTCCCGCATTTCTCCCAAGATTCGTCGGTTGAATCTGTACACAATGAGAGTGCTTCAGTCGGATGCATTCCAATGACATTACGATAAAGACTCGCTGGTTGAGTCTCTGTCATTTTAGGCCATTTTAACCCAAAGCCTTGAAGCCATGAATTTTAATTCACTGATGAAACAAATCATTCTTTTGGCTTGAATAAGTTAGGTCTCAACACAGGAACAGTGTAGGGTTGTTTTTTTTTTTTGTACAGACTTAAAAGCGATGGAACTGCCGTGTGACATGCAGAATTTGAGTGATGAAATGTCCTCTGAAGATTTTTTTTTTATGTTGTCATAAATGTAACCCAGTGTAACTCACAGTGTGTATTATAAGGCTTAGTCGCAACATCCCAGCCAGCGTGTGGAACATACATTACATTATATCTAATAGCTTTTTATTGTTTATTATCCCTCTCAGTGTTATGGGTTAGTTGTTACTTCTGAGGGGCTCGTGTTGGCTCCGCCCCCTTGGTCCACCCTCTCGTATTTTTTGAGCCTCCTGCTTCCACAACGGCAGTCTTTTGGTTGCTGCTATCATCAAAGCTGTTGGTGCCATGTGGTTTTCTGTTTGCTGCTGTTCAGGTAGCGAAGACCAGTTCTCCTTTCAAATTAAAAAAAATAAATTTACAGAGAAGAGAAGTAGGAAGTCTTGGCCTTTGTGGTGCATCTCGTGGTACATAACATAATGTCAATGATGAGAAACAAATCTTTGAATTGAGACATAATTTAACACAGGTGATGTTTATCGATCTGCGCCTCCTTTTTTCAAACTGCTTAATTCTTGTGAGGGTCGGGGGGGTGCGGATCCCATCTAGTGAATACACATCACCAAACGTCTGTTTCCTTGATGCATTTTACCTCAATCTTCCACAGGAAGGTGAAAAAGAGTTAGAAGAGGAGAAAATCACTACAATCTGGTTGAAGCTGCAGAGACATCTCCAGTGATTTTCGAACAGATTGACGAGCAATTCAGCTGCAGTGACATCACCTCTGCGACATTTTCATACTTGTGTTTTCACAGTCTGATACGTCACTGTAGTTTTAACAAAAACTGGGACTGTTTTGACTCGTGAAAAAAAAAATTTAAGTCACAAATATTAGTTAGCCTCACAGCATAATTGCCTGCAGTCAAATATTTTTTTTTCCCCAAGTCATTATCAATGATGCCAAATGAATCAGCAGAGTTAGGAGAGTGGAGTTATGCCGATATCAGGCTAAAAATATGACTCAGGCCATTATGCTATGAGGCTAATGATATGTGTTAATTCAAAGCATATAGCATATATTCATCGGTTGCAAAGTGGGGTTTTTTTTCCCACCGGAGGTAAGGTCTCATTGAGCACAATAGGAATGGGTGGGACTTTGGCCCGGCCTGATTGCATCTGATTATTGATTTGTAATTACTCCTGTCAATCATATAGAGTACTGAACCTTGGTGCCGATCTGAAAACATCTGAGACCAGATGAAACAGGATGAACACCTTCAGAAGTCTCACATCCTCTCAGACCACATGTATAACAAATTGGTAAAATGTGTTTAAAAGATTTTTCCCCCCTTCCAGCGATGCTTAAGAAACACAAACTTAAAATTATTTGAGAACGCCTTCTGAATGAAAATGAAATCATGACATAGAAAAAACATCTTTAGCGATACCAGATCTCACAGTTGATTTGATTTGATTTTTCCATCAGTAAACATTTAAAGGAGACGGCGACAGTCACGAGCAACTGAAGCATTTCAAGTTTTTATTTTGAGCCAAATTAAACTGAGACGGGGCTCTTTGAAAAGCAACTTGTAACCCTCTATCTCTGCAATTAGCAGAGGATGAGACTGACAGCAGATGTTCACATGTGACAGGCAGCCAGACTCTCCTGTGAGCGACACCCAGTGCTCTTAATGCTCCGGCTTGTAGATAACTTTACAGATCAGCTATGATTATGTTGCTTATTAATTCAGTCAGTCAGCTCCGGATGGCTGCTCTTTTATTAGTGTAGGCTTTTACTAATTCAACCGACAAAGGCAGATGTGAGTAACACTAGCAAAGGGAACAAGCAAAAGAGGGAGTGCAGAGGAAGAGGAGACCTTTGGCAAAACTCCTCAGTAATTGCAGCGAGTCATTTAAAAAACAAAAAGGGGTTTTGAGGATGAAAAATTGATCCATAGATATATTTAATCAAGAGCTGACTGGAGAGATGTCCTTTAGACTACCCCTGCCACAGACAAGACTGAAATATAAAATATGATGCTACGTTTTGCATTTTAGATTTTTGACGTTAAAAGCGCAGCCACACTAATTGACCATTTAAGAGGCCTGTGCTTCTCTCAGCAGGTCTCTGAGGATTCAGTATCAGTGTCGTGAGTAAACATGTCCTCTGAAAGCCATTACACTCCAAGCTAAGGAATTCCTTTTTCTGCCAAACAAAGTGCAGTATCATACTCTGAACCGGACTAAATCTTAAAAAAAAAAAAAAAGACAAGTAAATTGTATTCTAATTACATCATGTAGTAAATTATTTTTGAGGCCGTTATGGTGAATGCAGCTCAGCTTTCAAGAAGATGAGTGTGTTTTTATCTCTGGAGGTTGTATCCTTCTTTTTTTCTGACGCGTCAGAAAGACATCGTGATCGAGTTGCTTCAGACAGATTAGTCTCTCGCTGTGTGTGAGTATGTGTTTGTGTATTACGCTGTAGATATTCAGATATTGCTTTGATTGTAAAATTAAACTGTGAATTTCAGGAACATTTCATAATATACTGTACTCTCTTAACCTCCCGTGCATGATAAATGGTTTTCTTCCCCTTTTAAATCCATATACTGTCTCTTCTCGTGTGTAACCCCTGGATATCTTAAGACCACCGTCACTACGGAGCGCTTTACAAATTATTCAAAATAAATAAATTATTCATATTTTTAAAGTCAATAAAAGATATTGTGTTTAGGGTTGTCAAACTAATCCTACAATAATATAAAAGCATCACAAACGTAGATTAATCGTGCTTTTATGATGCTGCTGCTGCATCACAACTGCAGTAGATTTAATGCAGGAAGACCATCAAAGGAACAACAAGGTAAGGTTTAGACTAACAAGGTAAGCTTTACACTAAATGTTTTGTAAGTGAATAAGAGTCACCTTGGACTGACAGCTCTACTGATGTTTCACAAAAAAAGACACAAAGGAGCTGTCTTGAAATTACAATACTGTATTTGGAATGCCATATGTTCAGAATACCAGCAATATTATTGAGTGTACTTGGACGTATTTACAAAATAATAGTTACAAACGCTGAAAAAAATGGCTATTTACTTTATACATTGCAAATTATTACTAAAGCCTAGACAACTGTAAAATACTTCAATGGAATTATGGGAATGATGCAGGAAATTAACATATTTTACTTTCTCAAGAGATCGCAATGGTGGATCTGGAAAACTTGACATTACGCTGCAAGCGGTGGTCGCATGGTAGAACAGTAGGGGGGGAATCACTCTATATATGTCAAGTATTCTATATATAGTATTCGGAAAGAGCCACAGATATATGTGTAAACTATTTCTTGTTCTACTCTGTATTAACACATTACCCATGCAGTCTTAATGCACGAGACCCAAGACTGATGTTATTACAAAATAAAACCGCAAAAAAATGAATAAAAATAACCAAATAAATAAAAAATAGTAATGAAAAAAATGGTAATAAAGATAAAAAGCATACAAAAGTTGTAATAGCAAAATACAAAATATTACAATAGAAACATAAGTAAAGTAAAATATAGGGAAATACAGACTTTACATGAAAAAGTGAATACAAAAGATAATATAAAAATAAATGTAGAAAGAAATTTGGAAAAAGAAATAATTTGGGAAGTGACAAAGTAGCACTGGGTTCTTTGATGGGTTAAACTTCCTCTGGCCACATTTCAGTATGCACATGCCAGACCATCACAGCGTCTCATTCAGTTTTGCTTAAACCTTCAAAAGTCATAATCGAGACAAATAATAAAATTTGAATGTACAGACTTTTCCACTGCTCTCTCCACTGGGTCCAAGCACTAAATATAAATACAGATAACCCTGACGCCGCTGTGGTTGTGGAGTCCATCTTGAAACCCAGAATAGAGAAGAATAATTCCGATCAATTCGAATCTGAGACAATCTGGTCATTCCTTCAGTAATTACAGCTGTCCATCACATCTTCAACCACCCGGAATAGTAGATTTTCTACCGCCCCAGAACCTCAGTAAGGAGTAGGTGCTGAATTCATGTTCCTTGAATTCAATTTGCTGAAAGGAATATTTGTTGCCCGGAGACACTGAAACTACCAAACACTGCAGCGGTGAATTCTGTAGAAGTCAAAGCTGGAAGTAAACAGACCTGGTTCAATAAATCGTCTGTGAAGTATTTTTATTTGCAATAAATAAAAATACGAGACTTAAAATACACTTTCTGATGACATGACACTTCAATGATCTAATCTATCCTAATTAAAAGTAGATTAAATTCTATATTAGATTATACGTGATGCACAGTTTAATGTAAACAGTACGTGTACCTTACATAATGCTGGATTTCTCATTCTATGTTTGTTTCCTCTTTCTGTGAATATTGAAATAATCTTTCCACTGTGGAATTTTAAGTAATGGTGTAAAAGAAAATCACTAAAGAATGGTTTGGTTGTTGCATTTGCTTTTCCTTCTGTTGATTCCTCCACTTTAACGAGCCTCTGGGTCACTATGTTGACTGACAGGTGCTCTATAAATACATTCAGATATTAAATTCAACACTTCGCTCATAGTTCACCACCAGAGGCTCTTCATCATTACTGTGAAAATAATTAAAACAGAATTTGAAACAAAAGCCCCGTTGCTCGCTCTCAGCTGAGATTCATTAAATGCAACGCATCACACGGAAAATATTCACATCGGAGAAGAAAAGATGTTACTCCTCTTAAATAAAGGCTACCTGGTAAATTGTGGTAAATATGTCGTTCAGAAACACGTGTCACAGATTTGCCATTAAAAAGAAAAGGAATCTTCTCTTCATAAAGACAAATTGCTTTCCTTTTTTTGTCAAATAAACGGTCTGAGGTATCTTAATGATTCTTTTGTCCTTGTTCAACATCGGGTCTTAATTATTCCTCTCGGTTTTTAATTAATTTTGTTTCAAGGCCTCTGTGTGTGTGTATGTGTGTTTTTAAGTGAGAATGAAGGCATGAGCAGAAGAAGAGGAAAGAACCATTTTGTTTTCAATCTGAATGAGGTTTCTTCAATGTCTGAGAGCTCAAAGTGGCACCAGCATGAAAAAAAATGCCACAAACAGTCTGAATCCCTGGGATAAAACACTGGCATAATAGGGACTCAGTGATGCTTCTCTTCTTTTTTGGCAGTTTGATGAAATCTCCATCGCACCGCTTCTTTTTGGGCCTTGATCTACAAGGGAGCGTTCACTGTAGCAGTTTATGTGGATGTACTTTGTTCACACGCGGCCTTGTACTGTATGTTGTCTGCGTGTCACGTCATTAAATGTCCTGAGTCGCAAGTGAACACGACCCAGTTCGTACACATGAAACACTCCTTGCGAGGCCCAGCTCGACAGGGTCACACTGTCCCTGCGGAGCCTTTAGCAGCAGGCGGTAAGCATCACTGTTTGACATGAATCTGAGCTCAAGTGGTGTGTTGTATCCTCGGGGACTTGTCATCTGTTGTGTGTCGTTAGGGGGCTCAAAAAAAGGCCTTTCGATGCTGGTTAATGTTACCCGGCACTGTAACATGGCTCAAGCGTGAGAATTTGTACGGGGAAGATGAGGTGAGTAGATTCAACAAAAGGAGGCGAGGACTTGGAGCAGGATGTAAACATCGGTCACGACAATGGTGTTCTCCACAAAGGAAGAATGGACTGAGATTTAAAAGGAGTTCCACATGAAGGAGAACACAACTCATCGGTGTAGGTGTGGAAGCGCCTGCACATAAAAAACAAGCAAATATGTTCACATTTAGATTTAAAGTGTACTACAGTTCACCTGTCAGCATGAAAAATAGTGCGGTCTGTGTGTGGGGGGGTGGGTGTTATTTCCAGCTCTGCTACAGATTAGTGCCTTTGGTCTAAATTGTTTGCAAGAGCCCATTTTATACCTCAGCAGGTAGACATTTAAAGAACAGTTTTCTCTTTTTTTCTGATAGATTAGAAATATCATCTTATTTTACGCGCCCTGATGTATCACTTACCCTTGGATATTCTGAATAGGTTCGTTCCAAATCTTCATGTACGTTGTATCAGTAGCATATTAACATTTATGGCAGCACTGTTCCATAAAATTAAAATATTCAGGATGCCTTGTGCATCATTGTGTACATATTTCAACCCAATTTAGCCTGAAAAACAGAGCTGGGATCTTGGATCTCTGGAAGAAGTGCAAGTGGACACTGGTGTGAACAGTCTGCGTGCGTTTGTAATGTTTGTCACATCGGTGTGACCTCTGACTTCTGCTGCAGAGTGTGACAAACTAAATGTGACACAAATTGTTTGGCGATTTAAATTTGTTATAATAATCATCATTAGAGTCTGATGCGGTTATGGCTGAAGACACTGGTCAGACATTTTTCATTTCCTCTTATAGCGGCTGGATAGCTCAGTTGATAAGGCACCGGGCTGGTGCATAGGGGACCCGGGTTCCATTCCCGGAATGAGCGTCCTTCACACTGCTGACTACAACTGTAGCCTCAATGTCTCATTGTGCCGCTCCCAAACCTGGATAGTGTCAGGAAGGGCATCCCATGTTAAAACCCCTGCCAAATCAAAGATGCGAATTGAATTTGCTGTAGCGACCCCAGAAGGGGAAAAAGCCAAAAGAACTCATCAATTCATATCCAATAATACTAGTATTATTGTTGGTGATTAGTATTATTGATTACCAAATCAGGAACCAAAGAAAATGTAAAGGATGCAATCTTTTTTTTTTTGTTATTCATTGAAGCCGAAGTTAAAGTGACACTTATTAATCCTCTTTGAATCACTCTGAGAAATGTGTTCTGCTGATCCAAAAGATTGCTGCCCTCCACACACACTCCCAACATGCAATGGTACATGAACTAGGTCAACGTGGACATACTAGGAGATATACATGTACCTAAGTTGTGATCAACCTATAGCTATATAATATGATGTATGCTTCAACAACAAAGGCATTTCAACTGAAATTAAGCTTATAACTCAACTTGTCGTTGGTGTTCAACTTCATTTCAGACTAAAGCTTTTGCATCCGCTGCGTCCAATATTATGAGAAAGTCCTCAGAGTCCACAGTTCATTGTGCGACAGAGACAGTGGTTTGTCAGACGGATCGTAGTGGCTGTAGGCAGCACTGTATTGACCACAAAGACATTCTGCACAATGATTATGTAGACAACATTTTCTTCTTCTTTTTTTTTAACTGAGGGGAAACAATTGGGGAGTGTGTGAGATTGGATTCATACCAGCAGTTTTACAGGTGAGCAGGGTGAACTAATTAAGTGTTGGTTAGCTTTTACATTTTCATCAGTGATGAAATGAAAGTGAGTAGAATCTTCGCCCTTTGAGTTCGATCTCCTTTGGTTTTACTAACCACTGACACCAACTGTCAGAAACTACAGAAATAGCTATATAAATAGTGTGGAATGAGAGGAGGAGTGGACGGTTGGCCTTGGCAGATGATGTCTGAGTACAGTTCTACCTTTTTATTTCCAAGTTAACTTGGGGCTCTGCAGTGTTAAAGAAAGTGAAAAACACTTCCAGCCACCATCCCATTATATGGGGTTCAATTTGAAGGGAAAAAAAAACCCTCCCTTAGTTAGAAAGCAGAGTATAGAGGCTGCTATCATGGATGTAGGCAACCAAGAGAGTCATTATCTCAGAGTTAACTAACACCAACAAGCAGCGTCTCCCAGCTCAAAAACATCGCAGCGCTAATGTCATGTCACCACGTAACCCCCTTGATGGAGGTAATTACCTGTGAACTGACACCATTTGGTTACAAGAACAGAGAACGAGTAGTCCTTTTATAAATGAATAATATCAGTGGGTTTCATGTGGCGAAGAGAATTTATATCAGAATTCATGTATAAAGTCATGAGTCATAAAATATTAAATGATGTATTTACATAGCCTTAGGTGCTGCAACTCATCATCTCCACCCTCAGTCTGTGCTGCCATTTCTGACCTGGGCGGATGAGTTACATCTGTAGATAATTATGTTTGACTGGCGTATTACATGACTGAATTCATCCGTGCACTGTAACACTTGCAGCTGACCACAGACCGGCTGACAGGAAATTGTTATGAACCTGCACTCAGAGCTACCCTGGGGCTGATTTTCTTTTCTCTCTCTCTGTTCCGGGTTTGATTATGATGTATTGCCTGGTTTAAATCTCAACCCTGCTTGGACTGACTTGGTATAATTTGTTGTCACCATCTGGCTACGTGAGTGCTACCAGCTCAATAAAGCGCCAAGCCAAAATCCATATTCCTCAAAGAAGAGGGGTATCACATAACAGGAAATAATAACAGTGGTGTAAAAGCATATCGCTGACAGAGACTTTCCATATGAATTAGTCTGTTACTTGTTCCCAGTGTCTCGAGGAGTTTGGGGGGGGGGGGTTAGGTTGGTGTGTGTGTTTGTGTGGTGGGGTGGGTGGGTATTTGAACGTAACATTAGATTTATTGTGTCTGCCCTCCCCCTCCTCTCAGCACCTGTCCCAAAAGGCAAATTAATCCCATGCCCAAAACGTCTCCTGCTCACTCCCATGTGTGCACAGACATGACACATCTGTCTCAGCCATTACCCACCGCTTGACATGTTTCTGGGACACATCACATGACACCCTGACATAGAGGATGAGGTTACCGAGGCACGACACAGAAGGCAGCAAAGGGTTTTGGTTTTTTTGGGGGGTTGTTTTTTTTTTGTTGTTTTCGTGCACTTCTTTTTCTTTGCCTTTCTCCTCGCATAACCTCCGTCAGAACAGTCCCTGTGAGTTAAAGAGCAGACAACAGATGAGCAAAAACATGTCAGACTACCCAGTGGGAGATGAAAAAAAGCCAACACGCGATAGGAAGGGAACAGGAATGTGTGCTCTTCTGAATCTTTCCACCATGATAATATTCTATCTCTGAGCAGAATGTGTGTATTTTTAGTCCTTCACAGTGATGTAAAGAATTCCCACCAATATCACTAATGTGATCCGGTGCAGTCGTTCCCTGTGACTGTGTGGTATCCAGTGCTCAGGTGGTGGCTGCACTGATGAGACATCGCTGTTGGCTGTTTCCAGTCTGGCTGAACAACATCATCATTGGCCAATCATAGGGTCCTGCACTGGGCCCCGAAGATCAAAACCACAGGGACCAGGACACACAGGACCATGCCTATGAAGTCACTTTTTCATGCTTACTTACACAAACGTAACAGATATACAGAGATGTTTTGCTTTAAGGGCAAAATATCGCCATGCTTCTCCTCTGAAAATATATATTCTATTGCCCTCAGACATTTTGGATGATATTGCTTCTTCTCTAGCTATACAAGTAGAAGCAAAATCCCACCATCTACAACCAGTTTGATTAAGCTGAAAAGAGAAATAAGAAAAACAATAGAAACTCCTGAAATGGGTGACTTGGATGTTTTTTTGTAATTTTCAACTGATAACAAATTGGCAGCACAAAGTCCATCTGATGTTCTTTCTCCATTGATCCACCACTGAAGGTATAAACTGAGCAGTTTTCACTTGTATTATTTATACTCGCAAATTGAGAATATCTGCTCAGTCTTACGTGAACAAAGCCTTATTGGAGTATTTTGATTTTTAAAAAAAACTCACCTTTGCAATAAATAAATCAGTATATCAAAATGACATTTCCAAATGAAATAATTTTGTGTTATGTGGGATTTTAACTTTGAGTCAGAAGGTGCAGATGTAGCAAACACACACACACACACACACACACACACACAAACACACACACACACGTACACTGTGGAATAAAAATAAATAAATAAATAAAAACACAGGCACATTGTTTGGCTTATTTCCCTTTCAATTACACAGCTGTCTCAAAATTCTGTCTCAGCAGCTCCATCATGCACTTCACTGCTCCATACCTGCAGGATATGTGTGTGGAATTGTTTAAGTTAAGTGCTGTAAAGGCAGGGGGTAG
>JAPTHA010000007.1:14863854-14875465 GCA_029814585.1 Gymnapogon annona
TTGTGCAGAAGTCAGGTTAATACACAGCCCACAGCCCTATTGGACAACTGTTCACATTCATATTATTTTATTATTATAGATTTATTATGTTGATGCCTTCAGTGAGAATCTACAACAAAATAGTCATGAAAATAAAGAAAATGCATTGAATGAAAAGATGTGTCCAAACTTTTGGCCCATACTGTGTATGTGTTATATATATATATATATACATACACACACACACACACACACACACACACACACACACACACACACACACATACACAGGTTTTAAAGAACAGTTGATTTACATGAATTAATAAATTAACTTAAGGAAATTAATAAACTCTAGGTCTTGATGATGCATGCAAATGCAGTATCTGTGGGTAATATTCTCAGCAGTAATTGGGAGGAGAATGCGACAGGCTCAAAAACTGCTAGAGTAAGAAAGTGCATTCTTCATTTGTCAGAACATCAAGTTTGTTCCTGTTTTTACCTCCTTGAGCAGTGAATTTCTTCGGATTTCCTCTGCCCTGACCTCACCAGGCGCTAGATGTCGCACATCCTGATACATGACAGGCTTCAGGTCCATGGCACTGTACAGACGACCCTGCACTTTCCTGAACAGAGACACCAAAGCCCGGGGCACCAGGCCAGCATCACGACCACTGCCTATAGATCACAACAGATGCAAACATAAGCACAACCAAGCTTATTCATGACACAGCATCCCATTATCTCTGGCATAAGGAAAAAGACACATACCCTGAACAGTGTAAGTCTTTCCAGAGTTGGTGACGCCATACGTGTAGAGGAGTCTGTTTTCTCCTTGCAGCACCTCTTTTACCATAGTCTTCATTGTGCAGTCATAAAACTGCTGCTGTGTGGTTTCAGGACCAAATATCTACAAAAGAGGAATTGTACCATTTTACAATCCTGAAAATATCAGTGAAAATTCTCACCGAGGAGTTAATTTGTGTCTGAGAATGCAGTGTCAGAGGCAGGAAATGTGGAATAATTGAATTTGAATATGCCTTTGTTAGTTGAGTTAATGTGTGTCTGAAAATGCAGTGTCAGAGGCAGGAAATGTGGAATAATGATTCATAAATAGGAAGACGTGAAAGTGCTTAAGTCCAGGTCACACTGCCAAATGCTAATCTCATACCTTTGAGAAACTAAACTTGTGCAAGCTCTGGGCGATTCCCCTCTCTGCATTCCTCATGCCCTGAGAGTCCTTTGGAGCTTTGAGGAGTAGTGTCTCTTCATCTTGAACGGCGACAGAGCCCTAAAATAAAAGTAACTTTGAGCACATCTAAAGAGTCAAACAAACACATTCACTTCACTCGACCAGTGCGTCCACTTTAATAGTCGTGGAATTTCTTGGTGCTGCAGCCATTACTAGCGAGTGAGACAAGATATCAGACCCACCCGCTTTTAACGTCTGGAAACAAACTGCATTTTCAGTGTGTTCTCAGTAAAATCCATTCCGTGACCCTTGATTTTTCAGAGAACGGTTAAACTCCTTATTCCATTTCGCCCCCATCTTGTCTGCTGCACTGCACTCACTCAAATCCATCCCATTGAAATAAAACCACATGCCCCATTTTCACTACTCTGCGACTCGGTCCGGGTAGACTATATACAACTCAATTCATGGGAGTAAGTCACAACTTTTTGTTCTCACTGCCACTGTTGGGGCCTTGTGGATAGAGGGGAATGGAGGGGAAATACTCAAACAGCAGTCCATTACCATTTACATTTGGTTGGATATTATCGGCAGAAAAAGTAAATTACCGAGGATATATTTGAGGAAAATGAAAAATAAATAAAAATGTGTGTGTGTGTGTTAATGCTGTTGCACTTCAGAATGGTTTAAATCATGTGTCGGAGTCCAGTCCTCGAGGGCCAGTGTCCTACAAGTTTTAGATGTTTCTCTTCCATCACACCTGGTTCAAACAATGATCATCTCATCACCGAGCTCTGCAGAAGCCTGGTGATGATGTAATGGCATCCAGGTGTGATGGAAGAGAGGAACATCTAAAACTTGTAGGACACCGGCCCTCGAGGACCGGACTCCGACACCCCTGCGTGTTTTAAATAATATTGTCTACATCCTGGGACCAAGACAGAAGACTGTTAAGAGGCTGGTGGTGAAATAGCAGATCTCTGCAACGTGATATCATGACTAGTTACAGGAATTATGGTCCATAGTTCCTATGCTCTTCACCTTCAAAATGTTTTAAAAATGTGTAATTTGAAAAAAAAAAAAAGCAAAAATCAGAAAGAAACGTAAGAAATGTAAGGAACATGTGTGTGAAATCTGAAGTGATTAGTGTCTGAGAAATTGTTTGGACAAAATTCTCAGATGGACAGAATTCCTTACATGACTATATTTATAATAACCCCACCCTTGAGACCAGCAGGCGTATGTTGAAAAAAGCAATGTCCGATTCTTGATTAAGCCCTTGAGGAATCTGAGAAAATAAAATCAAACCTCACGGGGGAAGGATGGTAAATAAGAGTCTTACTTGTTCTTCTCCTCTCTCTTTCTCCACATCAGTAAGCGGACGAATGCGCAGATAAACCTTCACCCTCTCACCGCTCCCCTGATCACTGCTTCCTTGCCTCACCACTGAGGGCTTCGCTGGCGTTTTCTAGGCGAAAAATTTGAAACACTTTCATCGATCTGTTCAACAAGTTTTAAAGTAATTAGAAATAGTCCAGAAAAGTTGAGCGTATACACATTTTGTGTACATTAAATGTAAAACAAAGCTCTGTCAACTCTCACCAGTTCTGTAATGGATGGCCTGGGTTCAAGCCCAGGGGAAATTACAGAGATTTCAGTTAGACGAGGTCTGGTGAAGCCGTGCTCTGCTGCAGTGGACTCCAGCACAGCCATGTCCTCATCCTCATCTGAGCGGAATCCATATGGGGAGGACAACAGCGCCATGTTCACCTGACACAAGGGCAGAGAATAATTGTGTTAGAATTTAAAACCTCACCGAGTCCAATGTTGCATTCAAGGTTCACCGTGTCACTAGCCATCAGATAACTTAACACACAAATGTACACTTCAGGAGCCAAGACGATGCTTTCCACTGAATGCTTTCCGAATGAATGAATGAATACCTTTATTCGTCCCACTTGGGGAAATTTCAGGTTACAGCAGCACAATAGATTACAGCACACAAATATAAAAGGAAAGGACGTTTGTGCAACAAGAATTCAAGATTTGATTATGAATATTGATACAAGATATTAATTCATTCCTAAGGGCCAGAGTACAAAAGGATTAATTAGGCGCTGAAAGTTGAGTCATGAGACAAGACAAGAAAACAAAGCAGTTTAAATCTAGTTGGATCTTGTAAGAGTAGTCAAACAGGAACTGGTTCCCAAAGCTAATGAACTGTCAGGTGAACTGCTGAGGGATTATATGAAATGGTGGATATATTGAAAGAAAAAAAACCGAAATAATAGAGCACAGAGCAAAGAATGAACTTTATATTTTAATTTACATTAAATATAGTGAAGTTTAAACCTCTGCAAAGTGGCAAGAGATCAGATTTAACTGTTGGATCCAAGTGTTTATCTCAAAAAATAGGCAACAAGAACTGATCCGTGTAATTTTGACTATATTATCATATGCTTCCACTCTTAATAAATTCAATTTGCCTTTTTCATTGACCCGCATATCGCAGGAATATAACTTTCACGTAGACGTTATGCTAATGGAAACGACAATTCGCGTGACATCCCGCAATAATATACAAATAGTTGCATTTGTGATTGCATTGTTTTTTCGACATTTGAACTTTTGCACACATCTCCAGAGGACACAAACCGCTCTGGAACATAACCGACGGGGCACCTCTCCTCTTGTTGTTTTTTTCTGGAACGGAACACATTACTGCTTTGAGACGTATGCCCGATCGAACCGTTGTTTGGAGCTTGTTCCGCATCAACGGCTCTGCTCGACGCAGGTGTGGTCTGACTCCAGAACACGAGGAGTTTGCGTGACTTAACCTACTTATAGAAGACGTCGATTGAACATTTGACAATGTTTTAGTCTCTCCAACCGCATAAACAAAACCCCAAAACCGTTGTTGTCATGCCCGGTTCTTCGTCACTGTACAACATTACAAATATATTTACAGGTTTGTTATTTTATGAGCATGTGAAACGGTTGGCTCAACTCACCCCGAGAGTAGAACGAAACTGACGATGAACGACTGTTTTTCGTCGTTAAACGTTATTCTTGCGGTGCCACGGTAAATTTCAAAATCTGTTTTCTGTCTACAAACATAAACATAAGCTTAGCCCTCGACTAAATCTCTCGTAACTGACTAGCTACCAGCCTGCTCCCGTTTGTGAATTCCTCAGCTGAGATACTCTTACCTACTCCGTCTGATTTTTGAACAAAGCGCTTCCCCGCTAGGCGAAGCGTTTGATTGGCTGATATTCTCCGTGTCTGCTTTCTGATTGGCTGCCGTGAACTCATGGTCCGCTGTGTAAACGGTGCCTCTAAAACAATGACTGCTTTACGTTCCTATCATGTGTCGTAAATACAGGCATTGCTTTGGCTAAAAACAAGAGGAAGTGGAAGGATCAAGAACTTTAATAATATATTAAACGGATTCTCACAGCACATTCAATGAAATAAATTACATAACTTTAAATGGCAAGTATTGACCAAGGCTACATCCAAAATACAAGACAACAAGCTGTTTTTTTTAAAGATGTTTAATTTTGGGGGTTTTTAATTGAACAATATTACAGTTACATTCATGCACCACAAGACAACACTCTGGACCCACGATGGCAGGTTCAGAGACAACAGCCAAAACAAAACCATAAGTAAATGAACCTCGCAGAACACAGGTGTCAAACTCCCGTCTTTGAAGGCCGGTGTCCAGCATGTTTTAAGTGTGATGGAAAAGGGTAACATTTAAAACATGCAGGACACCATCCCTCGAGGACCAGAGTCCAAGTGACAAATGTTGACCTCACACCTCCTACATCCTACAAGTTCAGCTCAGGTATATAGAGCTGAACCCATGTGGTTTGCCGGGAATCTTTTCCACATTAAGAGTAGTTGCCAAATCTTATAAAACATCCCGCTTCTCTTTTTCATCCAGTAGGTTATTTTCCAGGGGCACATCTGTTGACTTCTTCTAACCCCATCTTTCTTGGAAGGGGGGCATCTAATTTCCATTTACTAGCAATACATATCTTGGCAACTGTCAGTAGGATTTCTGTCAGTTTCTTAGCATCCTTGGATAGATTGAGTTAGACAGACAGGGTTCACTGGAAATGTGACCGTAAGGGTATTAGGTAGAGTTTCACCCTCCCCCAAGTTTAGAACATTGCCAGATAGAATGAAGGAATATTCCTTCTTCTGTCCCACATCTAGAACACAGGAGTTGTCCATAATGTTTGCAATATTCATCCACTTTTTAAGTTGGTAAAGCACCGGGCTGGTGCATAGGGGACACCGGGTTCGATCCCCGTTAAGAGCGTCCAGTGGGTTGTGTCAGGAAGGGCATCTGGCATAAAAACTCCTGCCAAATCAAAAAAGCGAATTGGATTCGCTGTGGTGACCCCGGAAGTGAAAAGGCCGAAAGAAATCACTCTCTTTTTGTGGAGCAATATACAGCTGATGGAGGAAGTTGAACTGGTTCAGTCTATATCTAGTGTTTAAAGTAGAGGTGATTCCATCTCTACACAGATTCCACCAAAACTGCTCCTTAATGGTGATTACTAGATCTCCCCGCCATTTAGCCCTTGGTCTGTCCATATCGGGTATCACTGCATTGAACATAAGGGTTGTATACTTCCTTGAGATAGTTCTAAATAATGATTGGTCAGCATAGTATTTATGTTGCACTGGAGACATGGGAGGTAGACTCCAATTGCCCTTTTGCTGAATCCTGATGACATGACGTAGTTGGAGATAATTGAAGAAGTCATTGTTTGTCTGCTCAAACCTTTATTGTAACTGTTCTAAAGACAGAAACTCTCAGTCTTTGTAACAGGCTTCTATACGACAAATACTTTTCTCAACTTTTCTAGTCCGTTTCCCCACAGTGGAGTTTTAGTAGAGAGAGAAACCCTTCCACCTTAAACAAATCCCAAAGCTTGTACCAAACTTGGATTGGAACAAGACAACAAGCTTGAATATTTTTATTTTATGTATATGTCGAAATGAAATTGTTGCAATACAAAAAAACACAGACTATGAGACAAGAGAAAACTATATTAATATATCATATTCATTATGATACAACTTGATACCTGCAGACATGAGAGAAAGAAATCAAGTCCATTACATTAAATATCACAAATAATAGATGAATACAGCTATATTGGCAGATTAACCCACACCTTTATGCCTGCCTTAAAAATGCAATATAGAATAAACCTCCACAATATATGATCCAAAAATATACGATTTTTATTCCTCATATTATTTTCTGTTGGGACTGAAACTGTGAACCCAGGAAACAGACACTGTTTAGATTGTATTTAGTACTTTGGTATTAATACTGTGTATCTCTATTCTAAGGGTTATTGTTATTCATGAAATCTATCATTTATTTTATTTATCCATTAAAATCTTGTGCAGGTTCAAAATTGTGTTCTCTGTTTGAGGTTATGTTGTGAATATTGACTTGATTGTGTGAACGCTGAAGTCTTTGTTTCTGCACACTATGCTGAATCCCGTAACAGAAGTAGATAACTAAACCTGTTGAAAGAAAAGTTATATCTCCTTCATCATCATGTTAACATTTATAAATGCTTTGCATATTTAGATTAAATACAAATTTATATTACATGATGATACTGATTACATACCTACTGCCATCCACACAACATAACGGATCCATGTGTCTGATCCGAGCTGGACCATAAGATAAACATTGACAAAGGTGCTGAAAATGGGGAGTGCAGGAACAAAGGGAACCTGTGCAAATAAAGGAAGAAAAAGAGTAAAAAAGTCAAAGTTAAAAAACAGTAAAACATTTCTTTTTCTAGGGGTTTAAAGATGACAGAAATATATGTGACATTTCTATTAATTGCTAGGCTGTTGAAATACTTTCATATGGTATATTTGTTTTAAAAGGTCAACACTTTGAATATATGAAACATACCATGAAAGCAGCTTTGGTTGTATTCTGTGGTTGTCTCCAAATGATCAGAAAAATGGCAAACAGAATCACTGCAGTCACAGAAACACACAGGAGACTCCACCATTTCATGGCCTGCAGGGACTCAGCAGCCAAAGAAATGAGGAGGCTGAGGGTTACAGCTAAAAAGACTGACAAGAACGAATGATGTCAGTTTATCCTCAAAAAACAAAATCACTCATGATGATATTTAAGAATGTTTAAAAATAAATACATAAAAGGCTTCACCTACTGATCAAAATTGTTAAAACAGATACATTTTTTGATGTTCTTGTGGTTGTTTGTGGAGGAGGACATATTACCCCACGAACTGTGAACATTTCCGTTTGACTAGAGCTGGAATCCTCGCTGTGCTCCGGTTGGTACCTGAAATATTACTTCAATTCAAGTTTAGCCATTAATTAACAAATTCAATTTTCCTCTGCCATTATCTCCTATTGCACAATGGGTTATAAGATAATAATGTAATGGAAATTTGTCATCCGCTCTGTCATTGTACATAATCAGAATATTAATGCTGTCATGTACAGTTTAAATTGGTGTCGATATTAATTCCTCATACCTTAATATGAGAATACATATTGCAACAAGCGTGTAGGCAAAAAGGGTTCCAATGGACATCATGTCAACCAGTGCCTTTAGGTCAAACACTAACGCCATGATAGCTGCAAAGACAAAAAAAAAAACCATAACAGTGGATATTAACATACGGGCCGTGGACATTGGGGTGGACATTGAGGTAAGTACATGGGTGTTCACCTAAACAACAGACTGAACTGGACAGACAATACTAATGCCCTGTTCAACAAGGACCAAAGTCACCTCCGCCTGCTGAGGAGACTGAGGTTTAATTTCTAGTTAAATTTCTTTATTTATATAAATACCGATATGAATATAATTTTTTTTCATTTTCTCTTGTGCGGTTTTTATACCTGTGTTTTCATATCTTATCAACAGATTTTTGTATAGGTAGAGTATTTAGAGAAAGCCATACCTGCCACAGCCCCTGAAACCAGTGTTGCTATGACAGGACTTTGTCTGTCGCTCATTTTACTGAGTGGTTTAAAGAGTAGTCCGTCTCTAGCCATTGCAAAGAGTACACGTGGCATCGGGAACATAGATCCAAGTAGACTGTTGTAAAAATGAAACAAAGATAACAAAAATAAAAATGTCACATGACTCAAGTGAAGTTTCTTAAAAAGCTTTCTGAAACAAACTGTTATTACCAGGTTACATAAACACATTTTTTTGGGTTGGGTTGGTTGGTTACTTCAGTAGGTAAAAGAGGTAGTGTTTATACCTTGTTGACAGTGCACAGAGGGATCCTACAGCCACTGCATACTTGGCAGGGCCCCAGCCAATGTATGTAAAGGCCACAGGCAGTGGGCTGTGAACACTGAGCAAATAGTAGGGCATCATAAGAGTCAAGGCTGCGGACACACCAAAATATGCCAGGAAGCAAATGAGGAGCGACGCCACAATGCCCAGTGGTATTGACTTCTGGGGGTTTTGGACCTCCTCTCCTGATGAAGAACACATTTTACATTGGAGATACCTTCTTTTTTAACATTGTGGAGTCTACAGCACAATATGAAAACACACTTTACATTTCACATTTTCAGTCAATCTTTGAGAGAAGGAACCCATGACAGATTTTATTCACCTGTTGTGGCGATGCAATCAAATCCTACAAATGCATAAAAACAAGTGGCTGCTCCTGCTAATGTTCCCTCTAGGCCAAATGGAAAGAATCCTCCACTGCCAAAGCTGGTAGTAACATTGACCGATGAGTGGTTTCTGTAAAGAATTAGCAATATTACTACTTGATGGTTAATTTAGTATTGATAAATTACTCTGTATGAATTTTATGACACACTTAGACAGACATATCACTTCTCATCATCACTTTTTATCATACAATGTAGAAATCACATGTAATGCTATATCAACTCGTAAAGGTTCAGTGTGTGATCATTAGTAGCATCTAGTGATGACTGCTGAAAGCCCCATGACAAACACAGTATTTGTTTAGTCTATTTTCAGGACAAAAGCCTGGAGTAAGTGACAAAATTGCACTTCAATACTGGACACCACCATCCATTAATACCAAAAAATGGAATAAAGAAGAAATTATGTTTTTTTTTTTAATTTTCAATCATGAAAACACATTGCTGAATATCATATTTCTAAAATTATAGCCTCCTAAACCCACAAAACCTCACACACTGAACCTTTAAAGACAGCTCATCCTATCCGTAAAGCATGTTTTTGTTTTTAGTCATACAGCAAATATAAAGAGTATATATATAAAAAAGAGGTGTCCATACTCATATGCGTCTATGGCATCTTTTCCAATGTACCAGTTGTTAAGGTCCCCTTTTATGAATCCAGACAAGATAACAAACAGCAACACCAGGATGTTGATTGCTGTAAAAACCTTGTTTACGATGGCGGACTCTTTCACCCCAAATGCAAGAATACCTAGAAAGGAAACACAAATACATCCACATACATTTGCAAAAGTAGACTCACACTGACAACACCTACACTTTCATAGTTGTTACATGTGATAAACTCACCTGCTAAGACCATTATGAGACCGGCTGCAAAGAAGTCTGGGTAAGGAGCTAGTCCAGGTAGGTCCATTGCAGCCTGTTTCCCCAGGGAGTTAGCGATGACATTTCCAATAAGGTCATCAAAGGTTCCACTCCAAGCTCTGGCGACACTTGATGTCCCTTAAGAGGACAAACCAAGCAGAAGATACAACATGAACAGACTCACTGAAACTACTAATGATCCCGAAGACACAATACCGTGCACATTTTCATGGTGACACTATCTTTACCGATGACATACGACAGCAGCAAGTTCCAGCCGGTGATGAAGGCCCAGATCTCACCCACAGTCACATAGCTATAGAGATAAGCAGACCCCGTTTTGGGAACACGAGCTCCAAATTCAGCGTAGCACAACCCTGCAAAGACGGAGGCTATGGCTGCAATCAGGAAGGAGATGACAATACTGGGCCCAGCCACAGCTCTGGCCACTTCTCCAGATAGAACGTAAACTCCGGCTCCGAGTGTGCTGCCGACACCCAGAGCCACCAAGTCCAGGGTGGTCAGACAACGCTTGAAGTTAGACACCTCGCCCTCAGGCTCCAGAGGTTTCCTACGTGAAAGACTCTGAAGGAATGACACTACCACTGCAGCCGACATCCTGTCAATAAAGACATATATTTACTAGAATGAAACTTTAAGACTAATACATACATATATAAAAATGGAAAAGTGAAAATACCTGCAAAGGATACAGTGAACAAAACAAGTCACCTAATCTTAGCAGATGCCTGTATTGTCAAAATTATTAACAACAATGTTAAATATAACTGCTTCAGGGCTGTCATGCAAAAACTACATGCACTCCAATCTCACTCACAAATTATTACCCTAAAGTGCAGCAGTGGCATTAATATGTGCAGGCAAAAAGAAATGCTTAAATATTAACATAGGCTTCAGAAATGTGTCAACAAAGAATTCCAAGATACTTAGTAGATACAGAACCACAGCAAAGAGTTCTTCGTACCTTTTTAGCTGAAAGCTCCACTCTTTCCAAGTGTGTTTTGATCCGTGTCCGACCACACTATTTGTGAGGATAAATCCATTCACTGTGAAGTCTTCTCCGCTCAGCATTTTTTACACATTATGTTACATTTCAGAGGTATGTGTCATTTTTGAAAAAGCGAGGATCCAAATGTTTTGTTAGACGGAGCGCAGGACAAAACTATGTGATTTTTATTAAGACAAGTACAAGATCTTGAATGGGGAGACCTGCAGGACAAATGGAAAATCTGGAGGTGTATTTCTCATAGATCAGTCTTTGTCATATTTCTTTGTTTATAATGAATAAAGAAAGAGCTTCTGATTTAAACGTTGCTCTTTAGTGAGGAATTTAAATCATTATTTGCTTTGTGTTTGGCTAAAACACATTTATCTAAATACATACATAGTTACATAAACATTCATATTTACATATGTATGGCACCTCATTTCCAGAATTCACATTGTGTAAAATGTAAGTAAAAATAGAATGCAGTAATTTTGAAATATTATAATTCCCTATTAAATTCCTAATACGATGTAAAAAACATCAAATGTTTAAAGACCAAACCAAATCACTAAACGAAAGTAGTAGCATTGAAACACATTGGTGAAGCTCTCTATACCCGAGCATGGCTTGTAGGACTTAGGAGGTATGAGTCTGAGGTCAGCATATGTCTCTATGTGGCTTATGCGGTTCATATATTTATGTGTTTTGGGGTTTTTTTGTTTTTGTGTTTGTCTCTTGTCTCTGATCCTGCCATTGTGAGTTGGGAATGTCATCTTGTAGTGGATGAAAGTAACTATAATATTGACCTATGAAAAACAAAATTATATACATACATACAT
>JAPTHA010000007.1:14876887-14890135 GCA_029814585.1 Gymnapogon annona
TAGCTGGAGGAACATTTTGCAACTACTTGGGTGAACTAACAACAGGTCAGTAACATGACGGGGCATTTTAAAAACATCCTAGAGAAACAGAGTCTCTCAGGAGTAAAAATGGTTAATAAAGGGTCGCCAACCTGCTAAAACTGCATCCAGAAATTGTGGAACGGTTCCAAAATAATTTTCTTCAACGTAAAATTACAAAGATTTTGAATCACCATTTTGCATTAGCATCAGGTATCATTTTAATAAGGAAATTACTTCATGTGCTGGGGAACATTTCCCGATATCATCGTCCACAAATACAGGTGAAAGGTCTATCATGCAAAGAGGAGGGTATATGTGTGAACGTGATCCAGAAACACCACCATCTCCTCTGGGTCAAAGCTCATTCAAAATGGACTGAGGCAAAGTAAAAAAAAAAAGATCTGTGGTCAGACAAATTGAAATTTTAAATCCGTCTGATAAACCAAGGATGCTGTTTCCTCCATATTAACGAGGAGTGGGATCATTAGTGGAGGCGCATTAGTATCTTATGTCATGAGCAACTTGAGCTGAAAGGCAGGCTTTAGTGCTTTTGATTTATGCACTTGTTTTTTCAGGTATTTTTCAGATCCAGACACCAAACTACACTTTAATCTCAAGTTCTTGTACTTGGGATCACAATAATATAAGATGCAGTTGAACAAATTAAGAAACCAACAACATCTTCAATGTTGATCATTGTGTTGAATTGTTTGGTACATCTTCCACATGAGGGCAGTGTCTTCAATCTGGCCTCAACATTCTCCAGCTCATTTTGCACCTGGTCAAACAAAAGATACCATATAGAGGCCTGCGTTTCACATTAAGAATTCATTGTATAATTTTTTTCTTCTTTCAGAGTTAACTCTTCAATGGCTAAAGAGGAAGGATATATTTTCACAACTGTGCAGAGACCGAACGAAACAAAGAAGAATGAGACACCTGCTGTCCCACAGTACCGTTTGGACGCAGATAAGTCAACATGTTGTAAACTGTAATTGTTTTCACTGTAGACATCTGCTCAGCAACCGACTGAAGACTGGCTCATCAGTGCATGAGAAGGTATCTAATTGTTTGAGGAACATGACGTTGCGATCCACTGCTTCCAGGGGTTCCTGGAATTATGCTGGATGTTTTCTGACAAAGTTTAAAGACAGATTTAACGTGTCAATATACTTCATTGTGGGTTGCCAAGTCTGTAGGAAAAAAACCCCAAATTGAGTCAATTTAGTCACTGTCATTTTCTTTAAAATATGTTGGTTATATATATTTCTAATATTACAGTCACCAGAGAATCACATCACATGAAAGGAAATTTGTATTGTAGTGAGGAACTAAAGTAGTGGGTGAGTACTGTTATATTCCAATAATACTCAATCGGAGCAGAAAATGGGTTATTAAAACTCTTTTGTGGAAGTAGTGTTTAGACACAAGAGTAAAGTGAGAGAAGGCTTCATTAGCTGAAGGAAATGGACCACCCTTCCCTCTGTTAATGATTCATCTGCAGGTAGACGGCCAGAAGCTCACATCATTGTCCAGTGAGTCCATTGAGACCAAAAGGCTTTAAAATAGTTAGAAAAACCTAATGAGTTTTAACATGATTGCATCTGATTCAGGACTTCATGCGGTAAGTTAGATCTTTTTTTAAGTGTTATTTTTTGTTTATTTTGAGAATGCGTTTATTTAGTAATTTGCTTATATGGGTACTCATACTACCTGTGGTTTAATGAGATCATTTATTATGGTTGAAAACCAGATGTTATCATGTTTTTAATATTAATGGAGAAGATCCCTAGAAGAAGGTGGTGAATATTACAGACTGGACCTGTAAATGGACTAGTCCACTAGTCTTAATGCATTTATAGCCTGTCCGTCCATGGGAGTGGATCTCTCCTTCACTGTGGTTCTCCCCGAGGTTTCTCTTTTCCCACTGGGTTTTTGCAGTCTTTCCTTGCTGAGAAGGAGGGTCTAAGGACAGGGGATGCCCAGGACATTAATCCATTTTTGACTGTTGTTTATTCTTATGTTAAAAAAAACAACATCTGTGAAGCCCTTTGAGACATCCTGTTGTGATATAGGGCTCTACAAATAAAAGTGAATTGAACTGAATTGAAATGATGTTAAACAACAGCAACAAAAAAAGTAGTTTTGTCTTATTTTTCAAAAAGATGTTTCTGTTAGTCTTGATCTAAAATGTGGCCCCATTTAATGTTGTTAAGAACTTTTTAGACAAAGACATAGATTCAGACCTGGGTATTTTCCAAATACTGTTCTGCAGCGGTTACTATGACATGGCATGTCTTACTTCATTATCACGGTTCTGCCCCAGCATTTTTCCAGCAGTATTAGCCAGATGCAGCACACGGCTGCTATGGTGACTGGGTTCACTGGCCACAGCGTGAGACCAGCCATTTGCAGGAAGGAGGGTCAGTAGAGTGTGACTTCACTTTCCTGCATCTATTTCAGTTCACGGGGATATTTACAGCAAAGGCAAAACTCTGTTAACTTAAGCCTTTTTAAGGGACCGTCATCTCGTCAACCGCAGAGCTCATGTAAAATCCAAGTTCTTAAAAAGTTTAACTGGGCTGAGATCTAGCCTGAGGTCATGCTGCCCCTTTTGTTTTATGGCACAATGAGCTCAGTCATTTGGGTCTAGTGAATGGCACACAGATCAGATAGTTTTGTTTCATAATCATGGATTCTTAAGAGAATTAGCAAAATTTCCCAACTGCTTATTTTTGCTGAACAATTTTAACATTACAGTAAATTCTGAAGACAGTATAATTTAATTTTAAGTCAAATCACATGTTTTTGTCCTTTTGTTTTGTTTTCTTTCTACAGTCATAACTTTTTGTCCAGATTAAAGATGAATCAGACAAAACAACACAACAGGCAGTTTGATGAGCCAAGAAAACACTGAACATATCTTGAGGTGTGAAGATATACACCACCAAAAAACAAGGAAAGATGAGACTTGTTCTGTATTATCTGATACTCTTTGGGTCCACTTATGTCACATCAACCTACGGGCCTCGTCAAAGAGCGCAGATGACGGGTGACATTTTGCTCGGTGGACTTTTTCCAATACACTTTGGCGTTGCATCCAAAGACCAAGATCTCGCAGCCAGACCAGAATCCACACAGTGTGTCAGGTAAACTCAACGCAACAGGCTACATTTACACAAAATGTAATCGCTAAACGTTTATTCCTCATCGACTCATGTAAATCCATGCTATGTTTTTGTTTCAGGTTCAATTTCCGTGGTTTCCGTTGGCTTCAGGCCATGATTTTTGCCATTGATGAGATTAATAACAGTAGCAGTCTGCTACCCAACATCACACTTGGCTACAGGATATTTGACACGTGCAACACTGTGTCAAAAGCCCTGGAAGCTACTCTCAGTTTTGTTGCACAGAACAAGATTGATTCATTGAATTTAGATGAATTCTGTAACTGTACTGATCATATTCCATCAACCATTGCAGTCGTGGGAGCAGCTGGATCAGCAGTTTCCACTGCAGTTGCAAACCTACTGGGGCTTTTTTATATTCCACAGGTGAGTCAGTGAACCATGGATGCATTTAATACATTGAAAACAATTTTTTAACTTGTGCAAACAAGAGGTGTCCTTTTGATTTCATCTGACATTAGTTAAGAATTTCCGTTAATCACATATAAGTTAGGAGTGCCATGTATTTTGTGATTGGTCATCCTCACTTTAACGCTCACAACTCACCTCAACTCAACGATAGTATTAAAATCCAATTCAGAAGTAACATTCAACCTTTCTCACAAAAAAACCACCAGATAACACTCACATATTTGTACTTTTGCTGCTTTACTTCAGAGATGAGAACACATACCTCACTACTGCTGTTACATTGTAAATGGTACATACATTTCAAGATTCAAACCGTTAACAGGGCCCATCACTTTTTATAGTAAACTTAAAAAAAATAATAATAATACAACATAATAAAAAGGCCCTTCAGGGTCTGCGAAGAGAATGCTAAATTCATCAACACATTGCTTGAAATCCTGTTTCAGATCAGCTATGCCTCTTCTAGTCGCTTACTGAGTAACAAGAATCAGTACAAGTCCTTCATGAGAACCATCCCTACAGACGAGTACCAGGCCACAGCGATGGCAGACATCATCGAACACTTTGAGTGGAACTGGGTTATTGCTGTGGCCTCAGATGACGATTATGGGCGACCAGGCATTGAGAAGTTTGAAAAGGAGATGGAAGAGCGAGACATCTGCATTCATTTGAACGAACTAATTTCCCAGTACTTCGAAGAGCATGAAATCAGAGCTCTGGCTGATAGGATTGAGAACTCCAGCGCTAAAGTAATTGTTGTGTTCGCCAGTGGCCCGGACATCGAGCCTCTAATCAAGGAGATGGTGAGGCGTAATATCACAGACCGAACCTGGTTAGCGAGTGAAGCGTGGGCCAGCTCTTCTCTTATTGCTAAACAAGAGTATCTTGACGTTGTGGCGGGGACTATTGGCTTTGCTCTGAAGGCGGGGAGCATACCTGGCTTCAAAGAGTTTTTGCAGCACGTCCAACCAAAGAAAGACAGCCACAATGAGTTTGTCAGGGAATTCTGGGAAGAAACGTTTAACTGTTATCTGGAAGACAGCCCCAGACTCCCAGAAAGTGAGAATGGCAGCACTAGTTTCAGGCCTTTGTGTACTGGTGAGGAAGACATCACAAGTGTGGAGACGCCATACTTGGACTACACTCACCTTCGAATCTCCTACAACGTATATGTGGCAGTTTACGCCATTGCACAGGCACTGCAGGACATACTGACTTGTACGCCTGGACGTGGACTTTTTGCCAACAACAGCTGTGCCGATTTAAAGAAGATGGAAGCATGGCAGGTAAAAGACTACTCACTCACCCCAAACAATCAAACCAATTCAATTGTTGGTCATGTCCTACATTTACTGGTCTATGAATCTCCTCAAAGTGCACTTGTGCTCCACAGGTCCTGAAACAGCTCAGACACTTGAACTACACTAACAGTATGGGGATCAAGATCAACTTTGCTGAAAACGCAGACTCGGCTGCAAACTACACTATCATTAACTGGAAGAGGTCTGCTGAAGATGGTTCTGTGCTATTTGAGGAGGTCGGATACTACAACATGCACAGCAAAAGAGGAGCCAAACTGGTGATCGACAAGACAAAGATTTTGTGGAATGGTTACAGTTCTGAGGTACTTGACCCAGTGTATTTGTAGACAGTTTCACATTAATGTGCTCTGGACTTTGTTGGCATTGAGCCTTATTTCCGATATGGGTGGTTTTCGCAGTCAAAGAATAAAGACAAAGACAAAGAATAAAACTTTCTTCATCTTCAGGGTCTGCTGAAAATGAGAAAAACCCATTATTACAGTTAATGAGTCTCATTTACAGTGGCCTTTGTCTTAATCTGAACATGTGAAGATCCTCAAAGATATATTAAAACTCCAGTTTCATGATTCATTATTACCAAATGTTTTCTTTATATATTCTCAATAAAGCCATCTTAAAATAAGTGTAGTGAGTGTGAATCCAGGTCTATATCCATTGAACTAGCAAATGCAGAATGGACCAACTACATTAAATTCAAAATAATCAGTACAATCATAACATGATTGCGACAATCTGTTAATTGTTCTTTATGTAACAACAAAGATATTAACAGTGCTTTGCTCTTTTTTGTACATCTTTTCCATATATTGTATATGCACTATACCACACCAGGTGCCATTCTCAAATTGCAGTGAAGACTGTGAACCTGGCACAAGGAAAGGGATCATCGACAGTATGCCCACATGCTGCTTCGAATGCACCGAGTGCTCAGATGGAGAGTACAGTAATCATAAAGGTATGGAAAAGAAAAGGTTATCTAGTGTCATATCTGCCAGTGCTACTTTTATGCTAGTTTTTGTTCAAGTAAATTGCCCACCAGCACCAGGTTTCAAGAAATTCCAGTATTTTATGTTTACAATAAACAATAATGCTACAGGAATTGACACTACTGATATATGGAACACTGTGGTTTTTTTTTTGTAGCTGGAACTATTTATACTGTGTTGTTTAATGTCATAGTACCTATTATTATATTATTCCTATTATATTATTATATTACCTATTACTAGTGGCCTGTTATTGCTGAAATATTATTAATGTTGGAAATGTGCTTTTTTGTCTGAAATAGATGCCAGCGTTTGCAACAAGTGCCCAAATAATTCCTGGTCGACTGGAAACCACACATCCTGCTTCCTGAAAGAAATAGAGTTTCTGTCATGGACAGAGCCCTTTGGGATTGCGTTGGCCATATGTGCGGTCCTGGGTGTCATCTTCACAACCTTTGTCATGGGGGTCTTTGTCAAATTTCGCAATACTCCAATAGTAAAGGCCACAAATCGAGAACTGTCCTACGTCCTCCTTTTTTCTCTGATATGCTGCTTCTCCAGCAGTCTCATCTTCATCGGTGAACCGCAGGACTGGACATGTCGTTTACGCCAACCGGCCTTTGGGATCAGTTTTGTCCTCTGCATCTCCTGCATCCTGGTGAAAACTAACCGAGTGCTTTTGGTTTTCGAGGCAAAGATCCCCACGAGTCTACACCGTAAATGGTGGGGGTTAAACCTGCAGTTTATGTTGGTGTTTCTGTTCACGTTCGTCCAGGTGATGATATGCGTGGTGTGGCTTTACAACGCACCTCCTTCCAGCTACAGGAACCACGACATAGATGAAATCATTTTCATCACCTGTAATGAGGGCTCTGTGATGGCTCTTGGTTTTCTCATCGGTTATACATGCCTCTTAGCTGCTATATGTTTCTTCTTTGCATTTAAATCACGGAAACTTCCAGAAAACTTCACAGAGGCCAAGTTCATCACGTTCAGCATGCTCATATTCTTCATTGTTTGGATCTCCTTCATCCCTGCATACTTCAGTACTTATGGCAAGTTCGTGTCAGCGGTGGAAGTCATTGCTATTCTGGCCTCCAGCTTTGGGCTACTAGCCTGTATTTTCTTCAATAAGGTCTACATCATCCTCTTCAAACCCTCCAGGAACACCATTGAGGAAGTCCGATGCAGGACTGCAGCCCACGCTTTCAAAGTAGCTGCCAAAGCTACGCTAAAGCACGGCACGGTTTCAAGGAAGAAGTCAAGCAGCATCAGTGGGTCTTCAGCCTCAACCCCCTCTTCATCCATCAGCCTTAAGACCAATGGCAACGACTGCGATGCCACCTCAGGAAAGCATATGCCGCGAGTGAGCTTCGGCAGTGGAACTGTCACTCTGTCTTTGAGCTTTGAGGAGTCAAGACGGAATTCTTTAATGTGATGAAAGGTCTGTGTGCACGTGTAGAACTCAAGCAATAAGGACCGAGGCAATAGGGGGGAATTTGGTTTGGAATTTACTCCAATGTAGCTTTTTGCTTTTCCCATCAATGCCTTTACAGTTTTGTATGAAAGATTACATTTTATGCGTAGGAAAGCATTAATTGTGCCATGTTACTCTTTCATTCTATGACCATAATAAATGACTGTCGGCATGTGTTCTCTAAACCTGCAAATGTTAATAAAAAGTAACTTTTGTATAGTAAAAAGTCAATATGCTAAATCATTCAGTTGTTGTTTTGCTGTTCTTCTGGAAATACTGTAATCTACAACAGTGTTTTCCAAATCTTTTCCTGAGCATTAAACTGTTACTGAAAAGGAGAGTAAATTCATGAATAAACTTCCCTGACAAAATTTTCCTGATATTTTTGCTGACACTTCAGACATTTTAAAGAGAGAGATACTTCTGATAAATCAGTGTTATACAATACAGAAAAAATAACTTTTGATGTGGGATTTCAAAGGAAAAAAAATCTCAAAAATAGAATTTTAAAAAATTATGAAATAATTAAAATTAAAAAATTATGTAATACTAATGGAATATTCAGTCTTTATTCTATACAATGTCCATCTGCTATTGATGTGGTGAAGAATCTGATGGCAGTGGGAATAGGTCTTATTCAAAACATAGAGCATATATTTTAAAATGTTAAATATTATTTAGCACTGACAAAATAACTGTATTCAAGCAGAGCAGACCGGTCTTTTTTCTACATCTCATCAGTAAAAATACAGATTTAGTCTAGCTTTACTAATAACGGAATAATATAAATGTCCAGGGCACTCTAAAACAGGACTCTTCTTCATTGTTATTTTAAAAGCATATTTACATGGTTAAATAAAATCCTCTCCAACTAGCCTGGGTTATGACCCACTATTTGGGAGTGGATGACCTTGGTTCAACGATAGCATTTATGGATAGAGTTTAAAAGTGCTAAAAGTTAAAATAATTCTTAGAAATGTAGAGAATGTTCAACATGTTAAATCTATACAATTTATGTGACAACTGATCTGCGGACAAAAATTGATAAATGAATTGTTGAATAATATTCTCTGTAAGAGGACTAATTAAAGGTGTTCGTGTAACTTAAGACCTATAAATCCACTACCAGCACAGAATGAATACACATGGTCAGTAGCCACAAGTAAAATCGCTATCTATTTTTTTCTTTTCTAATTAATTCTTTGAGTTACATGTATAGGACAAAATATAGAGCGCAAGCCAGGGCCTCATTTCAGAAAGAATTTGAGGCTTTTTTATTTGATGAGAAGAGTACGGTTCATATAGCAGTGTAAACACACAAGAAAAACAGGATGTAGACAAAGTGCTCGGTCATGCTCCAACAGTCAACCACAAAATTGAAATGCCTTAAAACAGGCTTGGTGACAAATCCACTGTCATATTTGAGGAGGATAAAGGTATGGCTTTAAACAAACGTAATCACTTAAGTTTGACATTTCAACCAACACACATATAATATAATATTATTAGACTTAGATTTTCTAATCACTTTGTTGCTATAATATTTTTAAGTAACAACTGGTTACATTTTTAATGGGGTAAAACAAACTATGAAATAAAATTCAAGGTGTACAAAAAAATTTAATAAACTAAAAAAGGATGCTTGAGTTAGTTAAACAAAAAAAAAAAACCTACGTCAACAAACTGATGCCAACATTTAAAGCCTGAGCAGGTCATAGTCTGCTTACTTATCACAGCTCATTGCCAACAGCAAACAGTGCAGGTCTGTCTCACATGTTAATGCTATTCTCACTAAACCAGCATTCCATAGTCATGTCATCACACTATATATAGGACATATATAGAGGTGGTTGACGTGGCTTGAAGAGGATTCTATTTAATCCAACCTCCTTTTCTCGAGAGTCAGTTATGGACTTGGGGCCAAAAAACCTAAGACTTTTTAGTGCCAAACTACATGTTATCAGTCATAGTGACACTTGACCTGACCTGCTGCTTACACATTCGTTCCTCAATAATACTTTAATGTTAAGGAAACTATCAGGGGAATAGAAATGTATAAGGGATAAAAAGAGTAAAATGAAAGTGAACTATGGGGTGTATTATGACTGAAACCCAGATTTATTTATACCCAGCAATGATGCCAGGGGAAATGTTTCTAATGATTAACTGAGCAACATCTACTAAGGGAAAGTGAAGGCCATTGCGTTTAGTCAACATGGGAGCAGGAGTTAAAAATAAAATGAAAAATTAAATCAAGAGCAAATAAATAATTTCACATCATAATCATGGAAATAAAAACAACTAAAATATAACAGAGTTGCTGCAAAAACTCTTGTTCTAAATAAATTCATCTGGTTATTTCTCTGTTCCTGAATAATGACCAATAAAGTCTTTCCCTCTCCCATGGCAAAAGTCTGTTGAAAGACCCCCACCCCCCACTCCTCTACCCCCCAAAAAAACAGGGCCAGAAGCCATGTGAGGAGTTCAGGACCCCCACATCACTCAACAGGAGGTTGAGACCTGAAAGAGGCTCAGGAGCAGCTGGACAATCGCAAACCACAACAGGGTCCAACACAGCATGTGGTCCCTGTCTGGTTCAGACATGTAATGAGACAGATTTCCCTTCTATCTGGACCAGGACTGGCAAAAGTAGTAGTTGGCCATGGGCGCTAGATTGTATGGTAAATATGGCTGCAATTATGGAACTAGAGGATACGAAGGTCTATATACTGTATATGTTACTGAACCTTTAGGACTGAACAAATTAAATAGTAGTCAACATTTGTTTAAAAAAAATCTGCATAAGCAATTAATTGTGCCAAATCTATACTTTAAGATGAACTGCCAAACAAATGACAAAAGTGCTCTTTAGCATTTTACTGAGAACTTTTATTGATAGGTATGTATTGGTACTATTATTCTGGAGGCACTTTAATAGTAGGCCTGTGCAATAAAAGCTATAATAATAATAATGCAAAGGATTCAGCGGGTTGGAAGATGAATGAATGAATGAATGAATAATAATAATCTGAACGTATCATTTTTAAAAAGTCAACATTGCCATAACGACGACAAAAAACACAACATTTACAATAATAAAATTATAATAAGTAATAATAAAAACACACTGGGACGCGTGTCTCCTTGCGCCGGTTAAAGCCCGGTTGTGTCAGGAAGGGCATCCGACGTACCCCAGAAGGGGAAAAAGCCGAAAGGACTCATCATCAATAATAAAAACAATTACAATGCTCTTATTGTGAAAGGTCACAGCGGAAATCGATAGTGACGTTTACTTTGTGTCATTGTTGTCGTTCACAGTCCTGCACTGAAAAAGGTAAGAAAACTAGCGCTGTGGAGTTTGGTAACACTGAACAATTGGATGTTTTACAGCCGAACGGGGCCGTGCTCTGCTTAGCTGCCATAGCGGTATGCGACAGTACATATTCATATTTAACTTGATTAACAGTTTTGGGTAAGTACACCCGCATTCGTCTACTAGCTAACAGCTAACTAGTGTGTGAACAGTTACAGCTGTGTGTTCCACTCGCCTCCACACGTACACTAGGCAGCAGGAGATGTAGCGCTTCATGGTGTAACAAGGTAGTATCCCGGTATAAAAAATTGGTGTAAATACCGATAGATAATGTATTTCGGTCAATTTACGGTAGCTTGTGTAACGACACAAGCGTTAAATATACAATGAAATAGCCAAATCCTGATATTGAACAGTGCTGATGTACCGCATGTTAATGCGCCATCGCTGAGAGACAATATTCAGTTTACTGAAGGCGACGTAAATTGGATGGAATTAAATGATTTATTGACGTTTAACAATTCCTCGGTTTGGGGTATAGTATTGACGCTACGTGGCTTTGGCCTGATATTCTTTCACACTCGATTGTTACATTAAGTATCCCTTTTTATTGACGTGTCAGTAGTTTGTTACTTAAAGAGTCACGCATTTGGCTGGAGTTTTGGGACGTTTTATGGTCAAAGTAAATCATTTGTATACGTAATTCATTTGTATACGTTCTCATTATTTATATGTTGTTGTAATTATACCATAAAATCAATATTTAAATTCACTAAAGGTAAATTACAACGCATACAATGGTAATAATATGAATAATAACATTTGCCTATATTGTCCAGATGTCACAAATATTAGATATGACAGGTGAGCTGAAAGTTAAGGTATATCAGTATAGTAACGCTGTACAAAACATTGTATGGTGGCTCATGCCACATGAGCTGGGATCACTTGTAGTTCGCATACAGCCCAACAGAGGAGTGGAGGAGGTCATACTGACTTTTTTTTTTTAATAAACAGAGTTTAAAGGGTCATCTGCAAGGCTTTTATTTATAGACTTCTCTGCTTGTAACACAATACAGCCCCACATTTTAACCAAAAGGCTTTTCAGTAAAATCAGTAAAAATCTGATGGGCTGGATGTTAGACTTTTTAACAGACAGATCACAAACAATGAAGATAAATGGGGTTCTGTCCCACCCAGTGTTCTCCTCAAGGCAGTGTCCTGTCCTCACTACTTTTTATTCACTACACGAATATGTGTCAGAGTAAATATGAAAACATAGCCATCGATGACTCAGTTATCTTCAGCCTACGCTGAAGATACCGCGCTGTCATTGATGACTTTGTCGAGTGGTATGAGGATCCCACCTTCACATGAACTATTATTATTATATAATATATGGTTGTCGATTTCAGAAAAACGATGGGACAGGCACAGAGTCACCTTAATTAAAGATTTGACAATAGAGCAAGTGCATTCATAAAAATACCATGGTATTATAATCAATGAAAATTTTAGTTTTAATGAAGAGCCCATCGGCGCCTTCACTGCCTTCAAAAACTGGCACACTTCCACATTGACTGATCCATTTTAACTTTGATTTAATCGTTTTCATCTTTTTGGCTGGTGGCATGGTTCTGTCAGATATCAGTTATACAGAAAAACTAAATGAATCAAATAGCCAGCCTGCAGCCCTGTACACTAAACAGGTACAGTGGATGACTTCCTTAATTATTAATAATGACTTCAATCCTTTATGGGGTGAATTTCAGCTTCTTCTCTTTGGACGGAGGGTTTTAGTCCCAAGGTGGAAGACAAAGCATTAGAAAAAAAGCTTTGTTACTGTCGTCGACACTGAGTTCAATAAGAAATAGTGACATTGCACTTTATTCACTTACTTAGTTAATTTTTCCTATTTCTTTGCTCTATTTATTTAATATATTATTGTGACTTCCAATTTGTAAATTCTCAGTTCTTGTCCTGGCTTTATCCCAGATACTGTTTTTATCTTTTTGAGGTTTTTTATTATTTTTAATTGCATGTTATTTTCATTTATTTGATCTTCTTTATTTATTCAATTTTCTTCTCTACCGAATAAAGATAGAGCTCTAAGGACTCTTTTGTTCTTGAAATTTGATCACATACCTGCTGAACAGGTTCAACTTGTGTTTTTTGTTAGGCATAATGCCAAGGCAATTACTGTGTCCAAAACATATCTACCGTTGGATATAAATAAGGTGGCCTCAAGACTTCTGTAACAGAGTAGATTTCTCGGAAGACCAAACTGAAGAACCCAGAAGTGAGGAACCTGAAATAACGACTTAAATGGAGTTTTGCTCTATTTTCAAAGATGGTATACTATGATAGTATTTTTTTTTCGCTATTGCAAGTAATGGATATGCCTCTTTCATAATACACTATTCATAAAAACATGGGATATCTATGTCCAAGTGGCTCTGTGTGTGTGTGTGTGTGTGTGTGTGTGTGTGTGTGTGTGTGTGTGTGTGTGTGTGTGTGTGTGTGTGTGTGT
>JAPTHA010000007.1:14905844-14919336 GCA_029814585.1 Gymnapogon annona
TCTGTTTGAGTTAAATCTCCCAACAAATGCTCTGTGCTTCCACTCTGACCTTCACCTTATAGGAGAAAATTATCTGGGAAATCAAAGAAATGGAAGTCCATCTTTAACTTGGGGAGGTCTGTGGACTCAAAGGGAAAACTGAGCCGGAATGGTAGTGTGTTCATCAGAGCACAAGGGATAACAGGTAAGGAAATACATGGAACAACGAACAATACTTAGGGAAACCTCTTTGTTTTGTTTCAGTCCAGCAGTATAAAATGTCAACATGAGCAACCCGAGGACAAGTGGAAATACTGACAGATAGAGTTGATAAGATATTGACCCATGTATACTGTATCATACTGTTCACTCTATATCTTCCTGGACTACTTTGTCAACTCTACAAGTTTGAAGAAATTATACCAAGGGAAAAAAGGAAGACGAAGATCCTTAATATTCTCACTGTATCACTGAACAGAACAGTACCGTGGAAAGCATGTTACAGCAGATCACTTTAAAGCCTTTAGATTACAAAAGCAGTCTATGTAATAACTTCAGAAACTATTCATAGCAGCGACAGTGAATGGTGACATTTATAGTGCTCTTGGCTTGCAATACTTCCTTAAAAAGTGATGTTTTCATGCAACCTGACAGGTTAGTTTATGGGTTATGACAAAGGGGGATTTTCTTTCTTTTTTTCTTTTGTATAATTTCCTCATACTTGGAGAGTTGACCAACTAAAGTGAAAGGCAATCCTAAGAAAAGAGAAAAAACACATTCCAGGTAGATATTGTGAATGAGGACATAAAGTAAACAGTACTATATAGTATAATGGAGGATCTTCTACACTGTATTGATTCAGATATGCTATATGTTTCTGTTTTTCTCTATAGAAAAGGCAGCTCTCCGTCCTTCCAGGAGCATGGAGTCATTATGCTCTTTACCAACAGGTGGGGCTAAACCCATACAAGTTTATTTTCATCGACAAAATCAGTGTGAAAGTGAAATGTTTGCCACATTCGGAAACATTATTTTAACTGGTCGCTTCATTTATAACTCGTTCTATTATTTACTGCACAGATGATGACAGAACAGGAAACAGTTCAAGTGGTGGACCCAGCAGCATGTTTGTTCCAGATGTCAAATCCCGAACACTGGGATCTGATTCACTCTATGATCTGAATGAACATGAACAAAACTGGGAGTTTAAAGGGAAGAAAACTGGTGGAGCGACGGGTGGTTGGAGCTCAAACGTGAACCAAAAGGGGTCAGCAGGTGCTTCAGTGACCCCTCAGAAGACTCTACCAGAACAACTGAAGGTGTTTAAGGGTGACGACCTGCGAGGCTACCAGCCCACATCTCCTAAAAACAGGAGGATGTTATACTCGGGTTCTTCCCACAACAGCTCTTCACGGCCATCCTTCCCAGGAAGCTTCTTCCCGCTGGAGTCGTCCCCACGTCACCAGCGCCGAGCTGTCAACATATCGGAGCCTTTTGCCGTGTCTGTGCCCCTGCGGGTGTCAGCTGTTATCAGCTCCAACAGCACACCGTGCAGAGGCCTGGCCAAAGACAAAGCAGCTGCTCTGAAGCCCTGCAAAGAGACGCTGGAGCCGAGCAGCAGCAATGGAAAGAGCAACACTTTCCCCCAATTGGGACCCAAGAAGCAGGAAGGAACAGAGAAGAAAAACACAGAGGAGCCGACATCACCAGCACTGCCAGAGGGTGAGGGCATCTTCCTTTATCACATTGTAATGGTTTGTTGTCGTGTTACGTGTCGAAGTCAAACATTTGCAATGGAAACATGCTTTTTCCTTAGATTCCAGCAAAGACAGAGGCCAAGAAAGTGAACTGGAACAGGCTTCCCTTACAAATGCAGAAGAAGACAAAGATGGAGCGCCCTCTCCTGGAGATCAACCGCACAATCAACCTGTATCTATGGAACTGGTAAATCATTCATCACCACTGACGTCTACAGCAGCAGCTATTGATTATTTGTGTCATCGATTTATCTGTGGATTGTTTTCTTATGTTCAATTCAATTTTATGGTTATTTGAAAAGGTAAATAAAGGTTAAAATCTGACCAAGACTTGTTTGAGAAATTCTAGAATCAACAAACCACAAAAGTCTAAAAATTAAAGGATATTTTTTTAAATGCAAATAGACCACTTACTGACTTACTAACCAATACATATATAATTGTCTTACGTCTTTGTTGTGACCTCAGCATCAGTTGTGTCAAAATAAGCATCTGTGTGAAAAACAAAAGCAGAACCAATGTTTATGCAGGAAAATTGGGACAGATTTTTATTGACTGATTCAAGTTGGTTAATCAATTCATCATTTCAAACTGCAGTTATTTTCCATCAGTTGTTCAGACATTTTTACAAACTTGCTTTTTATTCTATATTGTTTGTACTATATTTTTATGTCATGTATTAATGGTTATATTCTCTTAATTTTTATTTACTTACTCATTTCAATTTACTTTCCATATCTGTGTTCTATATTAATTTTCTGTTGTGTATTTTGCATCTCTATTTTTTTAATAAGGACAAAATTATTAAAGCTTTGTTGTGGTTTTTTCCAGGACAAAGCATCTTCTACTGGGAAAGAGCTGTGGTCTGACCTCCACCAAGAGCTGAAGATAACGGAACCTGAGATTGACCTACTACACGAGACATTTAAACCTGTTTTTGGGCCGAGAGGCACATTTGAGGAGATGAGGTTAACAGCAGATGTGAAATCCAAAAGAAGTCGAAGCTCTCCATCTCTGTCTCTGCTGTGTAGGGAGCAGTCTTCACATACCTCTCTAACTGATCATGTTATCGCCACTGGAACCGACTCCGCGAAGAAACAGCCCTCGGAGTCGGACATTTTATTTTCTCTCCGCAAAAACTTTAATGTTGTCGTCGGCGGAGATGCTGAAAACGCCAAGGCTGCTGACAAAACTGAGAAAAAGATGAAGAAACCGCATCAGCTCTCTCTCCAACTTATACCCCTAAACCAAAGTGAACCCACTGACCCCAGATGGTGCGACGGTCCTTTAAGGGAAACCCATTCAGGTGAAGTTGCAACTGTAGTAATTGAGCGGGATGTGTTGACGCACACGACCCCAGAGATTCTTCACAAAGACAAAAGCGTCTCATGTGATGCAGGTGATACTAATGTGATTCCCGAGACAGAAGTCTTTCCAAGACTTTCGGTGTGTTTGGAGGAGAGGCGTAACACTTTGGAGCTACCTAACCTTGAGGATGAAGATGCGTGTGGAGGAATCCCAGAAGAGCTGGACTTGGTGGAGCCCTGGGAGGATCTCAGCGCCACCAAACAGTGGGTGACCAGTCCCCTTCACTCTCCTGACGTGGAGGAGCTGTTCAAACAACTCTCCTGCTCTGGTGGAGAAACTCTGAGCTCAGAGGAAGGAGGTATTTCACCACCCACCTCAGATACAAACAAACAGGCAAATAAAACCACTCTAACCAAGAGCTTCTCAGGAAACATTCCTCAGACGTCCATTACCAAACCAGAAACTAAATGGATGTATTTGCCCACGAGGATAAACAATAACACGGCGCAGACTCACATGGGAAAATGCAAACAGAAGAACGCTGTGTCATCTCAGAGGTTTTACAGACAGGTGTCTTATGAGGCGGCTGCTTCACAGAAACGAGAGGAGAACAGCTTTTCCAAACACAGGCCGTTCTCACTCAATTTGGACTTGGGATATCGATGCATCAGAGACATTTCTAACCAACAAAATCACAATTCATCAGAGTTTTCCGCTTGTCAAAAGGGACCACTAACACCATCTGGAGCTGTCAATAATGGCCTTCCCTCAGAGCTGGAGTTATTCCTAAATGATCGGCAGGCACCTCTACGGCGAAACTCAGCCCCGGTCAGTGTAACATCTGTCCGTACTGCCTTCATGATAAAGACCTGCCAAGCCAAAGCGGTGCCAGTCATCCCTCCCAAGGTGCAGTACAGCCAGATCCCTCACTCCAAACAGGACCAGGACTCTGAGATAGTGAAAGAACCAGAAAAGGACAAAGTGAGCACAGAAAAGAGCAACGTGGCCCCTCCCCAGCTCATGTCCCAACTCAAAGAGGAGTTGGAGAACAAAGAGCCCGCCACCAAACACCAACGCCACCCGAATGTGGAGAAACCTGCTGAGTGCGTGAAGACCACGTCGGCCCAGGAGCTGCCGGTCATAACAAGGCGACACCCCCCCAGTCTTGAAGTGTTTGTAGACGGTCCCAGACCCAACAGAGCCAACCTCTTACAAAGACCGTCCTTCAGGAAGCAGAGACCCCAGAGTCTTATCCTGCTCAGTCCTCCGTTTCCCATCATGGACTATCCATCGTCTGGGGACGACGGCAGACTCCTCTCATCCATCAAGAGTCTGAATGACACATCAGAGGTGTTTTCTAAAGAGATGGCGGAGAATTTTAGGACGCCTGAAGGGATATCGCTGCAAAATAAAATGACTATTCCAAAGAGCGGACAGAGACTGGAGACGTCGACCAGCTGCTTCTACCAACCACAGAGGAGGTCCATGATATTTGACAACAGGAGCCACAGACAGATTGAGTGACTGATGTATAACACTGATGAACAGACTGGGTGTGTGTATATACATAAGAGGATATCAGGAAAATGCATCTCCAAAAGGGTCAGGACTAAGGATTACTGTACATGGCTTCTGTAAATCATCAGATTTTACTTTATACATCAAAAATGTCTTCAAATATGAGCTCACACCATCTTTGGCATTGGAGGAAATTATGTGACATGTGAGAAATGTAAAGAAAAGTTCTGTAAAACACACTCAGCATATCAGAGCCCTCCTTGTTACATTTATGTGGTACTAAACAGTCACACCACATTTAAAGCACTCTCTGCCTTCCACACTGAAAGTCACATCTGTTTACTAACAAACCAGCTGCTGTCACTGAATAAATGCTGTCTTGACTTCATGAAACAAATGTCAGTGGCTTAAGCTCAGAGCTCAAATTAATCTACTTTTTCATTCTCTTTTATTTTTATACTTCTTATACAACAAAAATCAACAGACATGTAACAACTGGCTCTGTTGTTACCTATATGTGTGTGTGTGTGTGCGTAAATGTTGTATTCTGTCAGGACCAGGATACATTTCGAAACGCCTGTTAGTATGTGACTTTATTTTTTGAGCCTATGAACTGCCAAAGGTCATACTATTATCAGGATATGACACATTCACTGGTATATCCATGTCTGAAATGAAAAAAAAAAAAGCAAATCAGTTGAATAAATGTCAACGGACTGTATAGTTTGCATAAAACAGGAAATATATTGCTGAAGAGTATTTATTCCTTTAATGAGTTAGACTTATATTACAATATACTGTAATAGCGCTGGGCTCTGTGATAAACTGAAGTCTATGTGATCTTCTAATGCTCATATTTAAAACGAGTCGAAAAATTTAAGTGACAGTATTTACCCACAGAAGGACTTCAAATAATGTGCAACTCTATTTTCAGTATTTTCCTTTGTATTTCATCACTTCTCTTTTTAAAAATATTTCAGTTTTGACAGTATTGAGAGCAAGCGTTTTGTAAAAGAGTGAATAAATATTTATGATTTTATCAGACATTGGATCCTGGAACTGCTCCACTGATACTGAAGTGGTGGTAGGGTGTGTGTGTTCAGTGTGTTTGAGCATTAATGGTGCTTTAAAAGTTAGACAATAACATCTGAAAACAGACATCTCCAGGTTTTATGTTATCTTCATATTTGACTGAAAATATGATATAACGTACTGTAATTGTACTACTTTTGGGTGACCACACATGCACAGAGGATTTTTTGAAAGTTGGAGGAAGACATTTGTGGCGTTAGAGTGTATTTTAACAGGGTGGACTGGATGAATGATTACCGTGATTTATTCAAATGTGTTGAGATGTTAATTGAAATTTAAGTGTTTGTTTTTTTTATGTTTTTAAGTTTTGTATACATGTTGATACTGAACATCACTGTTTGAGCTGTCCTCGTGGAGGAAAGACATCTGACTGGAGAATTTACAAATGACACCTAATGAAATGTACATAAGAACTTAAGGAGTTTTGTTACAAGAGAATGTTAAGAAGAGAATAAAAATATGTAAAAAAAAATAATAAACTGACAACTCTATAATGCTTTATGATATCAAACTATTAAATGATCTCATGCCGATTCGATTGAATTCAGCCGTTAATACAGTTATAATCAACAATTATTTCATGACAGGTAGATGTTATTAAGTTGCAGCGCCTTTGAACTCACCTTTTCATTCATCTATGGTGCAAACTGGACGGACGGACGGACTGACAGACAGACAGACAGACAGACAGACAGACAGACAGACAGACACTTTTAATGGTCCCACCAAGAGATCAGAAACTACCAATGCCTTGTGCATTTAAAACAATCCCTAAATTGTCATTTATACTAGAATGTTTAATAACTTTGTCTAAAACCTGTAAAAGGCAAGTATACAAGTTTGTAAATGTGCCACACCAAAGTCGGGAGGTGGGCTCCTAGAAAGACCCATACTTTTTGTTCCTGTCTGGCATACTTTATGAGACAAATTGATTATTAAACTGAAGGAATAACAATGACAATTCTTTTGAATAAAACAATTATGATATCCTACTGTGATATTACACGACCGGATGCAGTCAACGGTTTGGAAGACTTTGTATGCTCACCTATAGCAGTTTTAAAAATATTATTCAACTGAGTGGTTTTCCCCATTCCTCCAGTCTCCGTGCGTCCAGAACTAGAGTTCTCTTTGCCAGTAGATGACGCTCCTGCTCCACAATCATCCACTGAACCGGTGCACTGCTGCAGGTGTATTCAGTGCGCCATCGACTCTTGCACTGTGTTCAAACGCTGGCAGTTTTTCTCCTTTCAACTGCAAACACATACTTGCTTTGCGACACCTGCACTCTGTGCTACATTTTCTTGCAGTTCGTGCACATGCAGGAGAGGGTCGTGCGTTCGTTGCGCGTACTTTACGTCGTCATCACCACAGAACACTTGCTTTCTGCTTTTTTTTATTAACTGCAGTATTAAGGATAAATCATTTCGATTGCTCCGTAGAAATCGGTGCAAGTAGGAAAGCATGCTGCTTGGAAAGGCCGAAAGCCACGTAATCGTATTTTTCTCCCACTTTATTTGTTTTTAAATAGCCTGTTGCATCGCCGAGGAGTTCAGTTTTCCACCTGTGCGTCGAAGTGCATCACTGTTAGTTTGGATGCTTCGTGCGTAACGCCACAGCAGGTGCAGGCCTCTCCTCGCAGTATAGAGTCAGACGTTGTTGTGTGCGTGTACGCGGGCTAAAAAAATATACAGCAAACACGAAACGAGACCCCCGGTGTATTTAATCCAGAAATGTTCCATCCAATATTATAGTCCCGTTCAGAGTCAGTCGTTCGTTGCGTTTGCAGAGGTCACTTCCATGTCTGCGCAGTTCATTATTTCTCGACCTTTGACACTGCTTGTGTATGGGACCGAGAATTAAAAAGGCGTATTCTCACCATGCTGAAAAAAGGCAAACAGAGCACGGTGCGCGCGTTGAATATTCAATTAGAAGGGGGGAAAGTGGGGAAAAGTGAAGCTGCGTGCCAGTCCTTCATCTTACATTACTGATTAGCTGTTAAACAGATTATACACAGCTGAATGGGTTCCAATGTTGCAACAGAAAGTTGGAGTTCAAGGTAATGTGAGCGGTTTCCTTCCCTGCCTCTGCAGTGTAGGACAAATAGATTTAATTTCCCCTAACAGTTCCATAATGAGAGGTGAGGCATTTTATTTTATTTCATTTTCGACTTTCGACATATTCAAATCGCAGAATCCGAGATGTATCCAAACTCTACATATCGATACGTTTGGAATTAAAAGTAATATTTTGCTGCTGGGGTGGAATATTTCACTGCTTTTTAAATTTTAGGACATACTAAACCATGGCAATTTTTACCTTACGCATTCAGACCCAGGCTCGTATATGTGAGCAGCAAAACCTCCATCCATCTCACTTGTTGTTTAAAACATACGCGCGTAAACTATAAAAAACTCCTACCACAAAGTAGTCAAACCTTAAGATGGACATGCATTTTACAAAGGAAGTGATTGTTCAAACAAAATTTCTCGAGAAACGATGCCCCAAATTCAAGAATTACTTGAATCCACGAGCGAGATTGGTGCCTGGAGCAGAAGTCATTTGTGTTTTACAATAGAGTAGAAAACTTTACAAACGCACCAAAGTGTTTAAAAACTTTATAAAGTAGTTTGTTAAAGTGAATTGGTTAACATATTAGGCGTACTACACATATTTATTGAGCTGGATAAGTTTAAACTAAGTGAATGTGCAGTGCCACAGCAAGCCACGCGGGTCCAAAAGAGCTCTCATTGAGAAGCCACGTGTCCGTTTCCAAAGCCTCTCCAACTTAACCACCTCCTTTGTACGACTAACCCACATCGGCAGCGTCCCTCCACATAAAGGGATTTGCAATTTCAAGATATTTCAGCTTAAATGTTTTTGACAGTTCCCTCGCTTTTACCTCGGCTTGGTTATTTTAACTGTGCCAAATGGGTCACCTTGGGTTGCTGTCTGCGCGCAAAGGGCTTTTGCGCGCATTCAGTCTGAATTTTTTCCAACTTTCCTTGACGGGGAAACCAGCTGCTGGTCGTGAAAAGACGGCTTATTAATTGTCCTTTGTCATGCAGAATTGCTTGATTTCTAAAGAAACGTACAAAGGCTCTTTTTCAGGATTCAAGTATTTTGTTTCGTGCGTATTTTCAAACCATCGAATCAGCTGCAGCGCCGCGCCGTCTACCAGACTCTCAGGTACTGACTGCCTGCTCCCTTTGTCCCCTTTTAATGCTGTTGTAAATCGTGCAGACTGATTTGTTACAAGCTGTTCTTTTAATCTGATAGATAAGAGACATGTCAAAGAAAAGCCGTAAATAAAAAATTAGCCAGAATAAAGACAAGGGCGAGTCTGCTAGATGGGCGCCTGTTGACTCAAGCGGCTCTCCAGCGTCAGGGGAGCCCTCTACTCAGCTCCGTCAAGGTTACGTCCACAATTCCCTTTTCTTCTTTTTAAAAAGACACCGTAGTCCTTTTTGCTTCAATGAATTGATCGGCACAAAATTAAGAATAAATAAATTGAGCATTTGGAGCACCGAGCGTATAAGCTCCCCCAGGGCGCATACCCCCGGGCTATTGAATGGATAAAGGGCGCTTTGCAGAGGACGTTGTGAGCAAAATGGGGCTCTATGGTGCAATTAACAAAATGGTCTAATCCCATATCTTAACAAATGCAAATATTAGAGTTTTGTTAAAATGGTTAAGTGAACAATTAAATGAAAGTTTACAAGTGAAACTTCACATCCAAGAGTCACACTAATGCAGATAATGTGCACTACGCAATTTAAGAATAGTTTTTACACCCTTCAAAAAAGTTTATGCATACGTTTCTATGCATGCTATTATACTTTAAAGCCTATTCAACACGACAGATATAACTTTGAAACCCAAAGCTTTGGTAAAAGAGCAGCTGTGGTGATGCGTAAAATAGGCGAATAAAAATCTGAGCCATACGCTGAAGTCGAGCTATGGTCTTTTCACATACATTTTACTCATCAAATAACACATTTTTAACGGCAGGAAAAAAAATATATTGGCAAATTCTTCTTTTTTCAGATATTCACCTAAATACTGCAGTCTATTCTAAAGGACTGGAAATGTGTTTGAACACTGCGTATTATCTGACTCATCGTAACATTAAAAAAATGCTTGGGTGACTTTACGAACAGTCCAGAAATGATTGTGCTAATTAATAAAGGACATTTTACGAAATCATTTTTAAACAATATTCTACCCGATGAGGCTTGTTTGAGAACTTACACACACACCTGGAGCTCATAAAACTGTCAATAAACGTAAGCATCTCGTCGCGCTGACAATGGAACAATATGGGTCAAGGACACTAAACTGTGTCTTTTCCTCATTTATTTTCATGTTAGATCAATATCTTAAGACATTCACACACTCCTGATGCACCATTATACACGCATAGTGATTATTAACTCAGTCACACGAGACAGGTCACAGTGAACCTTGAAAACAGATCCAAAGGGCAACTCCAGAGATATGCGAGCTGAGGGTCCCCCAGGGAAAGCGCACAAAACCCCGGAGCTCGCGCCTTTATCGTCTCTCCCTGATAAAGATTACTGAGCTTTTGATTGACTGGTTAAAGATGCAGTTGAGTTAATGCGTGGCCTAACGTGCCCCTTATAAATATATATGCATCCTTTGTTTGTGTACGCATAGCAAAAAGTCAGGAACATGAATTTGTTTTATCGAGTTTTTTGGTTTTGGGAAATTAAACGTCAGTCTTTTTAAACCCAGTGCAGTCCTAACATGTAATAATTCTTACATAAGGTATTTTTTTAGCTTTAGGCAAGACAATAATAAAAAACACTTCATACACACGTATTAGAGAGAAACGTCTTTCATATGTGTGGACTGACGACAATAAATGTACCGCATCACTTGTTGGCACAAGGCGCAATTACGCAAATTCTAATAATTTTCATCTTTACCATTTTTTTTTATCTCACGGCATATTTGACAGATTCTTAGAGTCAAACAACCTTCTCTTGGTTGAAATGTTATGTCATTTCTACTTCCTTAAGTTTTTCATGAAAACTGGCTTGGCCTTACGCGCGCCACCGTGCGCACTCAGTGGTGCGCAATGAGCAACAGGTTCGACTCAGACAACGTAGCCTATACGCTCAGAAATATTTTTTATTTATCAACATTTTTAAATAAATAAATATTTTTCAATTACACTGAAGTTATAATTTCAGAGTGATTTCATCTTGGTGACAGTGAGGGAATTACTCTCCAGCTCTCCATACTTTAAGTCACAGTTCCATCCATATAGAATGAATCTAAGCAGTATTCATCGTGTGTACAAAATACTGTCTTCCCCCAAATATTAATAAACAATGTTGGTATTGTTTTTGTCATTTGGGTTTTGACATTACAAATATGCCTATCATACTCATCGGATTGGCAACAACAAATGGACCGTTTTCAGAAAAAAACTACATACAAAACGTACAACATGTATACAACTATACAATAATTCAGAGCAACTCCCTGATTAAATATTCTCTTTCTATGTACAAGACTGACTGAACACGAGTAGAACAGTCTGATTTTTTTTTTTGGCTGTAGTCAAAATCAGGAGGACCAAAATCTTTCATGATGGATGCATGGGGGGGCGGGGGGCGCTCAAGGGGACACGGACAGGTCCACATCCTCTTTCTCGGACGAGGATGGAGAGATGGGCATGTCGTCCTCCTCTTCCTCCGAGCATCTGGCGGTGGACATGGAGGAGCACTTGCAGTTATGTGACCCAGTCCTTTGGCCGCTGCTCTTTCCCTCCTTTTTGTGCTTCACTCTGCGATTCTGGAACCAGATTTTCACCTGTTTCTCGGACAAGTTCAGGTATGTGGCGATCTCGATGCGTCTGAGTCTGGAGAGGTACATGTTGGAGGTGAACTCTCGCTCCAGCTCTAAAAGTTGCGTGCTGGTGAAGGCTGTGCGCATGCGCTTGCTGCTCTGAAGTTTGCTGTTGCTGCTTTCTGTAGAAAAATAAAATAAGGAGAGCTTGTGAGTCACGCGGATATTAGGCGAAAGCAAATGAGATGAGTCCTCATTGAGGGTTAAATACGCATTCAAACAAGTTCTTTACTCACCGATAGAGATGCAGTGGAATTGGCGAGGGTCCGGGACCGAGTACGCAGCTTGGTATATCCCCGGTCCGTGGCTGAGGTTGACGCTGTTGGATGAGGAGTGTTGCCTCGACAGTGCTGAGTGGCAGTACTGTGAGCTGAACGGGGAAAAGGACGCTTTGAGGAGCGGCAGGGTCGGCGGAGACGGGTGGAGTTGGGACGCGGTCATGCACAGCGGGCAGAAGCACAGCAGTCCGGCTTTCCTGGAGTGACAGGAGCCTGGCAGCCCGTGCGGGTGGTGAGGCGTGTGCACGGCGTACGGAAATAAAGGTGGGTTGTTCTCGTTCCCTTTGTCGTTGGCCTCCCTTAAAATCAAGGAATCCACGAGAAAAGACCTCGGCATGTTTGCAAACTTGTTGCTCGTTGTGAGTTGAAGTGTGATGAAGCCGTCGTCGCGTTCGTGCGTCAGTCAGCGTGCGTCAGACGTGTGCGCTCGCGTGGACGGTGGACAGCGAAGTGGTGCTGAAGGCGCACCGCCGCTCCTTAAATAGCCCTCCGTGGACTCGGTTCGGCCATGTGACGGTTACGCTGTAAACGGCCAAGAGCCCTCAATAGGGTTTTGTGCTTTTCTCTCGGCATTCCCACTGCACGCTTCCCCATTATTTCACTTGTTAACTAAATGAACTGCATAATGTAGTCTATTCTTGTCAGCCCCACCCACGCCGCAAGAGGCGGCACTGCCCATTCTCCCTTTTATCATCACTCTCATTTTATCATAAGGCACAGCTTAAATTTGTGACAAAAACGTTTCTGTCGAGTTAATGAAACCTAGTATATTTAATTCAATGTTTGGACGCGTTATTGGTGACCTGAGGGTCTAGGTTGAAGCCTTAATGTCTGTGCCACCTGGCAGTGACGAGCAACACCGGTGACAACTTTTAAGACACTTTGGCACTTATAAAGGCACCATTTGTTATTTTAATAACAGCCAACGGCACGGTACAATTTAATATATATTCCTCAACTATATGGAAATATGAGAGCTTCAATATTTTGAAGGGAAAAAACCCCACTAACTTATTGGATGTATCCAGGTTCATCCACTTTTTTTAAACCACTGGCAAAAAAAAAAAAAATTGCTGCTTGTTTTTGCGCTTTATTCACGCGTCCTGTCGGGCCTTGTACACTTGTGCGGTTGCTTTACTGACAGTTGAGCACAAACATAAACGCAACAGCTGAATGTAAAGTTTATGCATATCCATTTTAAGGTTAATGTGTCATTTCTGGGCACAAAAAAAGGGACAAGTCATTGCCTGGAGGCAGTGCTGTTAAAGAGCAGTGATTAATTCCTTTGCTCGGGCCCCTGCCGAGTCGGGGGAAAGAATATGTAAAAATAACCAGGTTTTCACTCTGCGGCCCTTATTGAATGTCATTGTGGAGGGTTTTCAATGAGAGAGAAAGAGAGTCGAATTAAAGTGTGTGACAGCGGCGGATAGATGCAACAAAGGCGACTCTGTCATAGAGGAGCCCAGTGCGCTGCGCGTCGAGCCCCCGCCTCGCGCTCTGATTGAATTAAGTAATAGGAAAACATTTTCTTTCACTTTAAGGCTCTCTGAACAAGACCTTCAAAGGGACGGGACCCGTAATGTGTGAGTAAACTGTGGAATGTCATCTCTCCTCCTCCCCAGAGCTGGACTTTTCTTCAAGCGGACCAACATAAAGGACTTCGCCAATAACTTATTATATATA
>JAPTHA010000007.1:14938063-14953515 GCA_029814585.1 Gymnapogon annona
AAGTGTAAGAGTCTAAATTATGTATATACTGCTTTTATTTACTGACTCATTATTTAATCCTGAGACTGTCGAGAGATTTCAAAAATGGAATATACAGCTCTCTCCTCTCAGTCCACAACAAAAGACTAAATGCATCTGAAATGTGACCAGTTGGTAATTACAGCTCTCACACACAAGGTTTTGCATCATTGCAGGTTTAATAAAATACACCTTTATCTCTGATCCAGTCTTTTATTTCTAGGGCAATCTCGGGCAACATCAGCCTCGAAATTAAATATTGCTTTTTTATTTTTCTCTTTGCAAAATCAAATCTATCAAACATACATTATCTATATAAATGAGTCATCTTTAATAGTAAAATAATCCACCAGCACCTCAGTAAAGACAACTGTTGCCATCAAAAAAGTGAAAAAATAAAATGTTAAAAAAGTGAAATGCCTTCAAAGCACACATCTTTTGTTGTTAGCCTCAGAGGAGATTTATTTTTATATGTAATTAATTTTGTAAGACAGTGAAGTAATTTAATGAGTCACGTAATTATATGCCATTACATTTAATAATTGTTGTGATTGATTGATAATTACATAGACCGAGTGAAGCAATATGGACATGCAGAATAACAGAATTGAAAAAAAATACATTAGAGGCATAGATTCAATTCATCATGGCGTGTGTCATCATTACACTGATAACTAATATCAGAATCAAATTTTTTGAATCCTGCAAAACACGTATAAGTCACACATGTTAATGTTTAATAAACAACGGCAGTTTTCCATTGTTTGTTGATAGCAGAACATTAATGTTGTAAAGCTTATGATAACAAGAAGTCATGAAAACCAAAAGAACAAGAATGTTACTTTAAACAAACAGTTAAATCCACTTTATCAGTAACTCCGTGCTTATTTTAATGCAGATTTAAAGCATGCTGTTCATTTTTAGTTTATACTCAAAATCACTGAAATATCAAGAAGTCTTGAAAAAATTCCATTGTTAAACCACAGTGGGACCAAAAATTGGTGAGTGAACACTTATTTAAACACTGTCACGGAGAAATTGAAGTCAATTAAATATCCAACAGACATTGCAGTGATTTGAATGGAGCAAAAGTCACTACATATTTAATCCTACAGTTGGTAACTCAGTGATGGCCTGATGTTTTTAGCAGCGCCCTCTGCAGGCTGTGCAGATAATTCACAAGGATCGTGTTTAAATGTGAAATTTATCTCTCACGTGTAGAACATTGTAATTCTGTTCTCTGATGTTCGAGAAGATAAAGTCACTTCTTTATGGTCAAAATCAAACTAAATGAGTCCAGAGATGGAGAATTAATATAACGAGTTTTTCATTAATGTCATAAAAGTCTGTGAATTTCTGAAAGCAGTCTTCTTTAACTGTCACTACTGATAATAAATATTTTATGACCAAATCCTGGGACGTCTGGTGATATTTAGTCAGTTTCACTGGGTTGTCACACTGAAATGTAACACACTGATTTATTACCGCCTTCGGCTACAGCTGCGGTCAGCTTCGACTAACGCAGAAAAAAAACTTTAGTGTTATCTAAATTTAGGGCACTGGAAATAATTTCTAAATGTATTTTTTTTTAAATCACTTTTGTGCAAGAAAAAAACATTTGGAATTATTTACATTATAATCCTCAATATAAAATAGTACTATTAATTTTTTTTTCATCAGTTTCCTTGAGCAAATTGTTTTAGATGTGTTTTAAAAATAATCTTTGACAAATCTGTGATATTTTCAAGTCATAAATTATATTAAATTAGATTATTTGGGTTCATAAAGAGATTTGTTTGTTGGTCTAAACTACGTGTTTTGATTTAAAACTACAACGACAGTGCTGTTGAAAATGTTCAATTCAATAATATTCAGTCCAAATGTGTCAAATTGAATAATTATTTGCTTGGCAATATAATATTTCATTTAATTTAAGTCAGTGATCATATACCCTTTTTAGTCCAATGAAAAATTAGCGCAAAGAATCATTTCATCTTACTTTTCTTTTTGAAATGTAAAATATCTTCTGAATAGACCAGAAAAATATTTGACCAAGTAAACACAATTATCTAGCTAATTTATCAGATTCATATTCAATAAATAATTATGTCTAAAAATAAGTCCAATGTAAATGAGCTAATAATGTGTGTGTATTACCGTAAAGTGCATTGACCTTATTTTATCATATTATATACGGACCTCTGATCCGTATTAAATTCTAGCAAAACAAATAAAGAACTGACTGAAAAATCTGTCGATTACAACAAATAACTACATTCAGCAACACAGACAATTAAAGCAATTTAACTGTGACTAAACAGCTGAATTTTACAAATTTCATACAACTATGACATTTTAAGGTGATATTCTGTCAGAAAATTCTGTTTAATTATAACTGTTCTGACAAAGTGATGTGCTGCATAAGTGTAATTAGATAAGAGACTTATCTTATAGGCAAGGGTAGGGTTGTAATGACGCGCAAGTGTTTATTTGTGTATGCATGTTTGTGTGATAAGGCAAAAGTCTAAATGTGCATGTTTTTAATCAGTCCTGATATAACCCCTTCAAGCATAGAAAAATGGCAGAGGCATTAAAAACATAAAAGGGAAAAAGGGCAGTAATGAATTTAGAGGAAAATGGACATTAATGGTATTAGCATTACTCATGTTCCATATAACAAATTATTGGAAATTTGACAAGCACACCAAATTATCTCCTCATGCCTGACGGGAGTGTGGTGAAGTCCTCTCTACCTGCTGAGGAAAGACAATTTCTGCTCATTTTACTATTTTTAACAATAGAACCAACCCATTAAGACAAATTAATGTCATTATCAAGTCTCTATGAAAATGACAAATACCACCGTTTCGAGCAGCTTTAGAGGCTATTGACAATAATGAAATTCGCTGTACAGGTACTGAAAAGAAACACTCCAAGTAATTATTTTCTAGTAGCTTGTTTGTCTGCCATCCGTTCATTTGCTTTCAGCTCAATTATCTGACTCTGTGAGCATGTGGAGGCGCATAGTGCTCTGCGGCCCACGGAGCGAGGGCCCTAATTGGGCAATTACCGTTCTGTTTCGGGGCTTTTAGCTGCAGTGGAGAGTGGAGGGAGACCGCGGTGTGTAAAACCATGAGGACCTTACATACACAAAACCACACATATACACTGTTTAAACAAAAACAAAACCCCACGTCCGCTATACACAGCACGGACGTATACAGTGGAGCTTTAGTGCAGCCTGTGCAACAAACACAAACACTAAAAACTGGAAAAGTGACAGGAGCTACACGCCAGAACAAAATCCTCTCACTTATGAGCGCACAGTGCGGGCACGGCGCTGAATTATGTGTGTTTTAACTTTTCAAACATGTGATTATGTCACTGCAGAGTAGACATCTCATGTACATATGCATTCCTCCTGGTTTCCCTTTTAACATCTCATCTGAGTAACCACTCCCTATAAATAGCTGAAAGCACTTGGGGGGAGCTGAGGGAGCAGGTCGATGCAGGGTCAACAATAGATACCACTTAAAAGTGTTGTGCATCATCAGGTAAGCTGGAAACTAGAAGATTCAGCGCTTCACTATCAGTTTACAACAATGTCTATGCAATTAGAAACTATCTCAGCTGTTGGTAAATTAATTGTATGTGGTTTTATATTGAAGATTGTTTGTCATTATCTGTCCACATAACGAAATTTAGGTGGGTAGTCCTCAGCTAAATGTAAATACTCCAAAAAAATATAAGACACACTATCAGAATATGTACATCATACACAAAAAAAAAAGAAAAACACATAGAAACTGCTCAGTGGAATGCAATGTTTGTGCAATATAATGGGTGAATGATTAGTTTCAGATAACAATAATCACTGAGTCTGGTATCAGATTCCTGACCTTGAAACAAAGAAATCCTCATTATGTATAAAGTATACAGTTATACGTATGTCACTGAGCTATAATATTCTCTCAACCCTTGGTGACATTATTTTTGAATGAGAACAAACTAAATCATACGCATTCATGAAAAAAAAACAAAGGTGGATACTGCACAGCAGACAAATATCCCACACTATCAATGGTGAAATTACTGCTGCTGCTGATTGGCTGATCAACTGACACCAACGTGTGGTCAATCTATAAGTGCATCCCTATTGAAAACACATGTCTCTTTTCACCAGTCATTTATCACGTCAAGGCCAGAAAGATTTTGTGTGCTTTTTGTGGGAAATTAGCATTTCTCTAAGTTGTAAAGTACCATGGACATTTACCACCTTCAGCTCAACACATATCCGTGATGTTTGTGACAAATTGTATTAATGTGCAAAAACAAAAGTGATTCCTAGACTTTAAACCTGTGAAATAAAAGTTGGCAGGAAAATTACGCCTGGGCACCCTGACCCCCCACTCTCCCCATCTCACCCTCCTCCTCACTAATTTTCATATTATCCCTGTGCTGTGTGCTCTCCCCCTCACTTAAACATTCTGTCACGCGCTCCCTGGATCATGTAGCTTGTGTTAATTAAACCCTCTTTCAGATCATTTTCTTGCTCAAGTGGCCTCAGTGCAGCACCCATTAGGCAGAAAGCTCTGTTATCTGAATTTCCAAATGTAGCTCAACATTTATTAAAGTGAAATTCATCCAGTAATTGCCCGCCTCGGTATGCCCCATGTCTCCCTCTTACCTCCAGGGCCACCTGCTCAGAGACACCTCCAACTATTTACCAGCATGACGCAGGGTAATTAGACCTCTGTGACCCTGTCCACTAAGAGCCTGGTAATTGCGTTAATAAAAAAATTAACAGCAGCAGCATGAGGATCATTATGTAAAAATACCCAGTAATGAAGCATTAGCCTTGATTTTATTTGGATTAAAAACAGCTATAGGTATTTAAAGGTTACAGTGTCTGCTAAAACAATATCAGGGGAGAAAGTTTTTTTTTCTTTTCATTTAAACCCTGTGTAGAGAGCAGACCTGGAGAGATTAACACACCACTCCTACATGATGAAGAGGAACCTTTTTTTGGAATCTTCCAACATATAGTTGACACGGCCCGCAGTCTGCTACGTCAAACCTGGAAAATACTTGGTCTCACAGCCTTAAACACAAAATACTAATTTCCCTGCATTCTTCTATGCATCTGTAATCGTTTCAAGTTACTGCCAAAATCAACACGGACAAAATCAACATTTTCCAAGACCTTGAATCAAGTGTACCGGTAGTCTTTATCGCAGATGTCACTTCATAATGGTTTCAAAAAGCGGCGGAATCACTACTGCACATCTAACCTCATCCAGCCAAACACAGACTGAATGAACACGGCAGAAACGTCCATGTGCATTTAAGACAACAGCAGCTTTTATGAACAGCTACAGAGTTGGAGGATGAAAGTAAATATATATGGCAAGGCTTATGTTTATGTAAAATCCTATAAATACCGTTGTTTGATAGAATTAAACTGCTGGTGCCATTGGCTCTTGGTGTAAATATGTATGGATGCTTACATGTTTCAGAACACACGCAGCTTATTAATTCAACATTGGAAAGCTAGCTTTACTATGGGTTCCTAGTCAGAGACAAAAAGAATCCAGCGGACCCAAACTAACCACAGCAACTTTACACATGATGTGAATAACTGTTTTCAGGCACAGTCAAACAAGAAAGGTCAACAGAAATAGGCATGAGGGGGAATGGGGGGGCACTTTATTTCACTTTTTAGAGGAATTTTAACCTGCTATACACTTTGTCACCAGCCAAAACCACAGTGTTATCAAAACAAGAATGATACCTTGACAAACGCCCCTCCGGTTGTGCTTAATGTACCTACATTTACCGTGATTAGGAAAAAATGCTCTGCAGTTCTTAGAGGGGATTTGATTATTATAATCAATTAAATAAAGGTATTAAAAACACATTTCACTGAAAATGTGTGTACATTTTGTCATATGTAACGGTAGAGATGTTACTTTCCTCTCACCAACACACTGTTTCAAAACTTCAGTACATGCATACTGTTACTGTCCATGCTGTTGAGATTATCACTTATATAGTGACACCCTCTGGGCAAATTGTGTAACTGCAGTTACTCAATGACCGACGGACACCGGTTCAGACATAATGTTGACCCGTTAATGTAATGCTTAACAAAAAGTATATTAAAAGCTTGTGTGAAATGTTAAAAATTCTTCTAAAACAAATCATTTTCATTACTTTAATGTGTTACAATCGAGGAAATAATCAAACCCACTGCTGAATGTCAAAAATGGCACAGAAAAGAATCAAATAGAATAGATCTTAATTGTCACTGTCACAGAAACAAGGAAAATCAGCTCAGCAGCTCAATTCTATTTAGCAGAAAGGACGCTAAGTGCAAAGTGGATTGTATAAAAAAGAGGATTGTATGAGAAAAAAAATCTGACAAAATGCTAAGAAGATTTTGACATGTGCAAAGGCTCCAGAATAAAATATTAAATGCACATATGCTACTAAATTACTAGTAGAACCATGGAAATGTAGAAATCTAACTCTAAATTACAGATGAGAAATATGTACAATAAATAAAGATATATACAGGTAACAAGGTGCACATGTTGTGAAAAAGACGTTTTAGGAAATAGAATTTTTTCTCTTTTTATTAGATGGTTTGGTGACAGATTAGTGCACACCTCACCATGTTAAGCTCAGTCTCTACAAGACTAAGCTGGTTGTGTCCGTTTCAATCCTGTTGACTGCATGACCATCTAAGCACACCCTGATATGAGGATAATGTTCTCTCTCAGGAGGATGTTTTGTTGAGTCTACCATAGGGTGCACTGGTTTAAACCTGGCTCTGAACTGGCTCCAACAGTGGTTCTTCTCATTGTTGGAGGTATTAGGCAGAAGAAATGATCCGATTAGGTGAGGCGTAACCCAAATGTACCTGGATCAGTCTGTTAAAAACATGCCGGATGGGTCCAATCATTAAGAGCAGAAGCAGGTATTTCCAAAGCATGAAAATAAACACTAAATTCAAACAGAACCAAGAAATCAAAAACGGACCCTTTCTATGTAGAAAAAAAGAAATGTGGTAAATGTTACTTTTAAAACCCTGAGGGAAATGATGAATATTTCTATAGAAAAGCGATTTTTTTCTATTCAGTTTTCACTTCGGAGCTTCCAGAGCTACAGGGTTAATGAATATACTGAATGATGCACAAACGTGACATTACATAGGATAACAGGTGTACATTAGATAATGGTAGTGGATAAACTTATATGTCATGCCTAAATTAATATCATGACTTAAGTTACATTGCAAACATAAAGTTCTTTGCAAGTGAAGTAATCAAAATGATATGATGGATTTTTTTTTTCTTTTTGCATATTGGCATCTTAATGCATTACAAAAAAAATATAATGAATGAGTTAAAAAGAACTCAGATGTGTGCAAATTAAATATTAAATTTGACTGGGTTTTGTCTGCCCAGTCCTTTTAAATACAGGCAACAGTTTCAGATGGAGAGAAACTAAATGCAGGATCACTGTCAATTAGAAACTCATTTCGTCTCCTCTAAATGTATCTACTTTTGTATTTATCTTTGTCTGGGGAAAAAACACTATTCAGTGTTTAGTTTCTGCGGTTAAGGGTTTGAATAGAGAGCTGAGCAGTGGCCTCGCTCATTACTGACCAGCCTGTTCGTATTTACAGCATCATGGAGCGCGGACCTCACAGTATTCATAGCGTCACACCTCACAGCCTTTCAGTGTAAGAAAATAAACATTGGCCCAAAAAGGAGCCGTTTCCTCTGAAAAGATGTCGAAGTTTTTGTGTCTTTGGCTGGGATGTTGCACAAGGAAGCAGAATCCAAGCCCTAATTAGGAAATGAGAAACATCCTTTCTAATCTTGAATACTCTTTGAGGCATCTTTTTATTTCTGATCAGTCAACCATGCACAATCATCCACCTGCTACCTCTAAATGGTGGCTGGGGTTTGTTCACATCCATCCTAAAAGAATTTAAATCGGTTTTCAAACGTGCACTTTGGACGCAAAAACATGTAAAGAAATGCAAGTCCGTGGGGGTGCTGGATTAATGCATGGGAGCAAACTCTAATATATGCATAATAGTCAGAAGATCCGCAGGTCCCCTGTCAAAAAAAAAAAAAAAAAGAACTCTAAAAAGTAAACTGAACAAGACAAAAACTATGTAACGTTTTTGTCTTGTTTAGTTTACGATGTGAAGCTTTCCCTCTTTTTATGTCTCTACTCTGAAAAAGAAAAAGCTTGTTTTGTAGTATGTATGTCAACATAGCTCTCCTCAACCCATACCCATCTATCCATGTCAGGAATTATCACTGTTATATGTTATAGAGGCCCTCGAGTTTAAGAATGGAATGGATCATATTTTAAAGAACAAACCTAATTTGACTTCAGGATTTGTCTAAATTGATTAGGTAAGAACGTTTTCTAAATCACACAGTATAATGTAAGGATCATCCACAAATGGAATAGTGAAACAGTAAACAGTGCCACCATCTGATTCAGAGTAATGATATGTGAGTAAAGAGTAATGATTGTTTAAAAACAAAAAAAGGGAAAAGATAAGTAGAGTGGTAAAACCATTTAATATAACTGATTAATGTAGATGTGTTTTCTAAAAGCAACAATTCACTGACCTCAAATCTGAAATGCTTAAAGTTTAAGGTGAAAAACATTATACTAAACCCATTTACATTATGCATAATGTTACAGGTCTTCTTCCTGAGTAATAGCAATGACAGAAAATCAACACAGTTCTAAAAAATAATAGTTTGACTGTGGAAATAAACTTGATAATACAAGCTCCAACAGAAAACACAGGGTTTGAGACACGGCTGCAGTTAGAATAAAATTCTACTGAATCTGCTCCAACAAAACCCCCAAAGCGCCAACCTGCATTATTAATCCACACACTGAAGCGACACCCAGACGGAAAACTGCCCTGGAAGAGTTTGCACACGGCTGTGGAGAGCAGGTGACGGTTTTACTTTTAACTGTTGTATAAAGCACTACATCCTGACGCTTAAGCTAAAGCTGCAGAAGAAAGCACAGATTAGGACCGTCTTTGAGCACAGCAGCATTAAACATATTTATCTTTTGTTGTTCATCTGACTGTGAAATCTTTGGGATCATTACTTCTAAAGGCCAACGAGTGGAGGTTTTTCTCTGAATCCACCTAATGACAGGTTTACAGACGTTTAAAGTGCATCGCAGTAGAAACTGCAGCGACACCTGTGTTTCACACTAAATATTCAGTTCTCAATTTTCCAATATCTTATTTATATGGTTTTATTTTGGAGAAGTTAATCTACCAACAATAGCCATGTTATTCAACTCTCAAAAGGGGGTTTTGCTTTGAAGGCCATGCCAAGAGAAACTATTCTATCAGACCCCCAGCCTCAGTAAATGCCTACAAAGGGCTAATTCTGAAAGGATGAGGAGTTCTGAGAAATAATAGAAAAGCAAATGTTGAGAAATGAGAGCTTAGAAGACTGCAAAAATTTTATAGAGTCTGTGAGTATATTATCAATGCAATTCCCAGGAGGGAAAATGAAAACAAAGGTCGGCAGAGAGGGGTATTGGCTAAGGTCAAATTGTGTCAACCTGAGTTACGTTCAGATGGCTGCACTGAGGTTGACCTGTGAGCTAAGTGTAAGCCCGCAGCAGCCTGTTTAAAAAGATAGCTTTCATTTCAGCTCCTTGATGGCATTATATCTCCAGTGGGCCATGTGCCTATAGTTGACAACCTCTTGGTTTGATGACATTATTTTTTCAAAGCCGCCCATCGGTGCAAGCATCCAGGAATTGGCTGCATTTGTAAAATAGCACATTTGGGATCTGGCAACAAATTAGACCATTGATAAATTCTGAACAATGACAAGAATTCCAGTGGTTAGAGGATGCCTTTCAATGGCCAGTTTCAGCACAGGAGCGTAGTGCAGCCTCAGAGCTACGGCATCTATTCAGAGGTGTTTACTTTTTACTTTATTATCACATCTAATAATAAATACTTGAAATTGTATGTAAAAAGAAAAATTTAAAAAGGCCACAGTAATGTTAGTATTTTATTATAACCTGTTGACAAAATCTTTAAAAATATGTTTTGACTGATTGGATTAATGCATTTGTAAATATACAGTAAATCCATCCCTGACATTCAGACTGCACCGCATTCAAGAAAAAATAGGACAGTAGAACAGTTCAAGTTTCAAGTCATAGTAATTATTCAATTTTTTAGAATCATAATTGGCCATTAACTGATCCCATTGGCAATGAATGTACATTTATGAAATAATGGAAACACTTTAAACATTATGGTGATACTGTCTAAAATGAAATATAAACTGACATTAATTTTAATATCACTGTACTGAATTTTATTTGACATCTCTGCTATTGTCCTAACTATTTCTTATTCGGGTTGTTCTACATTTGCATTGCATTGCATTGCACTGCACATTTTACATTTACATTTTCTCAATAATGAGTGAAAGATGTGATTCAAACTGAATGAGGCTGAGTGTATTAGAATTCTAATTGTGTACTGCGTTAGGTAAAAACAGTGTAAATTCTCTGACAAATAAATGAAAAAGATGAAGAGCCCTTAAGTTGCAAGACCTGGATTTTCTACATTTGTCAGTTGACCAATATTATCACTGCAATCCGAATAGTACAAGTGATGACTATTGCATATTACTTTTCCAAATTATGCATTCAGCAAATTACGATTCAGTGTTTCAGTTCAAACCTCACTATCACCAGCAATTAGAGCGGGCATCACCCAAATACAGGAATGCTTGCTGATGAGGTGCAAGGGATAAATTATGCGAAAACGTGGACATCAGCTCCCATCGTCTGCTGTTTCAATTTTCATGCCCTGCATCTACTTTACATTCACAGCACAAACAAACTGTGCCCTCGTGTTAACAAAGTTTAATGCCACTGTAACCCAGACGCATGGACGGTAAACAATAGACGTCAGTCAGTAGAACTACAACTTGTGGCTGACAGTATTCCTGCCCTTTCCAGGAGAGATTTGTTTGTGGAACAGACTTACAGTATAATAGGATTATCAACAGCTCTAACTATGGGCCTGTATGTGATGGATAGATGAACGCTGTGCCACCGGGTGCTGGTTCTTAATTAATTTAGTTAGATATCCCCCTTGTGGTTACAATTGAGTACTACATCTGCTTATGTTTCATGAGGCGGTATGTCCTTTATGAACTGAAATTCTTAGTTGGCAGAGGTGGATTAAAGTCTGTATATCCCACTATAACATAATTTGAAAAATGCACACATGTTAATTACAAACAATATCAGAATAATTATTTTGAAAATTCTAGATCAGTGATATTCTAAACTGCAGAAAGTTTGAGGCTGTTCGTTTGGAGCTTATTTTGGATCTACTGATCTGAACTTATTTTACCATGCTGGATATAATGAAGACAGTTCTGCATCACGCTTTAACCTCTAGTATTAGTCTGATTAAACAAGAAACTGTTTGGTGTCATGTTTCTACCACTGTGAACAAACAAAAGTATATAGCGTTGAAGCTACAGATCCTAAATATGCAGTGGCTGCAGTTTTTGTATTGTATGTAGTTTTTAGGTATCAAATGTAATTTACACCCCAGGTGCAGATCAAAGATGACACAAAAAGAAAGGAAACTGCTTAAGACTCCTTATCTAGTCAAATATCAGTTACACTGATGTTTGTTTCTGCTTTTATAGTTAATGTCTGGTGTAGTAAAGCACATATTTGATTGCTGATGATTAACTTTCTCCCTGGCTGGAAATGACTCAGGGTGTCGGCATTCGGGAGAGATGTGTTTCATTTATCAACAGTTTCCAGACAAAGAGCTATGTATAATTCTGGCTTGGGGGCTTCCAAGTCATGAGCCCCCCATGTCTGGAAATGTGGCGGCTGCACTGGATTCCTCGAGGTTTACAGTTCCGAGTAATCAGAACTGTGTGTCAGATAAGCAGTGCTGATCATTTTCTCCTCTTTACATCTCTATTAGGATTTAATTGACTGAAACCAGTCCAGGCCTCACGTGCCTCCTGAGAACCTCAGTGGTGGTGATGGACTCCTTTTTCTTTTTTGGGTGCACTTTGTGGCCTCGTCTACTCTGAAGAGATATTGTCCTTTCTTCCTACTACCCAACACACACGATGAGATTCCTCTGTGCACACAGTCACACAGGCTTTTAGACACTCATTACTCCGTACTAATACAATAAGTGTCACCTTCCATTACATGGTGCAGGGTTGGATATCAGGATTGGAAACCCACCAAATCTACTCACAAGGGTTGCCACCCCCTCACACATGGCATTGTCTTTCAGTTACAATGACAAATTGTTTTCCCTTTGCTCTTTCACTATTGGCAAAGATGAAAATATTCACCCAAAAAAGATAGAATGGATACTATTCCATTTTCATTGATGCATAACCTATTTTGTGGATTATCAAGCGGGTGTGACTGAGGTGACACGTATTCCATCTTCGTGCAAATACTTGTGTTTTACTCTGGCGTTTGTTTGAGTGCAGGCAGCTGTTTAATGATGCACCACACCCCACCCTGTCCAAGCCTGTTGTCTCACATAAGAACAGCACATGCAGAGTTGTAAAAAACTCTTAATTAAGACTCTTAATTCTCCGTGCTGTCGCCTGACCGATGCTGTGCACTCACGTGAAAATCTGCTGCACCCAGCATGTGGGTAGACAGTGTTGTACAACATGAGCTGTTGTTCTCCTGGTTTTCACATGCCAGGGAGAGACAAATGTTTTTATAACCAACTAACAAAACAGGTTTTAGACTAGTTTAACTGACTAACTATACTGTGAGCCGTAGAAACATTTAGGTTTTTTATGCCATTGCTTCATTATATTAAGTTTTGCTATCCATTAATGTAACAGCCACTAAATTGTTTTTTGGACAGCTTACTTAAATATTTTTACGGACAACATAAAATAGCCTGGTTAAGTTTATTAATATTCTCCAGCTCTTTTTAATATTTAATTAACTGGAGAAAAAAAACTTGACACCTGAAAGATCAACATATGCCTGGGCATTTTTTGGCTGTGTAAACCAGATTATAACAAAGGATTTGGGTTTTCAGTTTTTAGTTTTTAGTGTGGAATTTCTCTGATAGTATCTCAATTTTCATTTCTTTCATTTCCAATGCCCTCGGGCTTAACAGCTGATGAGTGGTGTGCAAGAACATTGAAATGTTTTCCTTCATTGTCCTCTTATGCTGCAGTAACACTACCACTGAACGGATTAAAAAATAAGAACTGACAAGTGTTATCCAGTGTAAGGCTGAGTTCAACCCTGGGTTTTGTATGTGGGCCTGTGGCTCGAAGGCTTCTCCCTCTGAGCAGTGGCAAAGGGCATGTGGTCCTCTGCGTGCAACAGATGCCTCGAAGAAGACTTGCGACAGATGAGTCGAAAATAAGCGTGACATGTGTTAAACAGGCGCAGCCCCACAACACTGACATTGGACAAGATGATGGGCGTAGGCAATCATTATTGTCTCCACTTAAGCAAGTAGGAAATATTCAGGGCTGGTGTCTGTGAAAGCAAAAGCCATAATACAAATCAGCCTGAAGAGATTTTCATTAATGATAGAGCTGTGTGAATAGATTTATTATTAGACTGAAAGCAAAGTAGTAAATCTCAACGGTGCTTTATCCGAAGTGTGTATTTTCTGCATTTATGTTGAAGTTGCAAAGGCCAGTCTTTATCTACTGGTAAAACTGATTTGTAAAAGAGTGATAAAGTGCTTTTTGTTAAGTGTCAGGTTCGGTAAATTCTGGTCTTTGCCACTTGTCCTCGGTAATCTACACATACTAATGGACCTTCGACCTCACTCCTTCCTGCCTCACAAAGGTGCCAATGATGGCAAGTTAGGCATAGGGAGGAACATGCCAAGGAGGTGTCCCCCTCCGCCCCTCCCCTCCCCCCTTCTATCCACCCTCCAGAACCATTTGGACCACAGGGAATGGGTTAATCACATTAGAGGCCCAGAAGAGAGATGGGAAGTAGACAGTACCGTGACAGCCGGGGTAGCACTGGCACGACTAATCCCGTTAGGCCAAGGAAAAAGGGGGACGCCATCGCGCCTACGAAGCTGAGAAAGAAAAAAACATTTTCCCAGGAATGAGTTCACCTGTATGGTAACACAGAGAAGTTGGCCTGTTGATGCCTATTAGAAGAAACAATCACACTTGGCACGTACAAATGTTTTTTCATGCTGGGCACCACGTTATTGTCAGTGCCTGGAAAAAAAAATCAGCAGCAGACAGTGGCATTGCATGAGATCCTCTTTCATGCCATGGTAAAGAAGCCCCTTTCAACCCAGTGCTATCAGTCTCACAAAAAGTGAGAAGATGAGGGGGCGGGGGGGGATAGGGGGATGCTGTAAGAATGATAGAGCTTACTTCATCTGCCATTGTAAGTGCACCCGAGTTCAACCTTAATGTAAACCTTTGCAGGCAGGATCTGAAAAGGATGCTCTCTATAAAAATATATCCTGCTGGGTAATCCGGCAGATGGCCACAGCAGCAGACACTACGAGCGCGGCTGGCCACTGCAGGACTGACGGGGAACGTCCGATCAGCAGCCACTCTCCAGCCTGGGAGATGTGGAATCAAGATTCTTAACTCCCCTTAGCAACGCTGGGAAACAGAGCCGTCAGTTTAGATCCATCAAGTTTCTACTTAATCTCACCCACTATTTTTTTCTCTCCATTTTCTCCTTTTTTGTATCTTCCCTTTTGTTGTGGGGATTAAGCCAAGTGGTAAAACAGTGATTTAATGATCTTTCCATGGCTATGTGCACTACTTAAACCATGAGACAAACAAGCCGAGGCATTCTAAGAGTCACCCCCTCTAAAGGCGGCTGCTCAGGAACTGTGAAGCTTTTGATACAGCCTTAAGCTCCGACTGATTATTTTTCCCACTGTCGTGTGATGTGCAGCACTCTGCTATGGGAAAATTTAAGGGTTTGTGTTTTGTAAAGGCCCATTGTAAACAAGATGAGAAAAAACTGTTGGATATTACTTGATGATGGTTTTATAATGATGAGAGAGGATGAATTTTGATTTGTTAACATAGAAAATGCACCACTGTTAAATCATAAAAATGTCCACTTTTTTCATTCTATTTATTAATTATCAGCATTTTAATAGATATCATATGGTTTGAATCTCACTCCAAACCTAGTTGGGACACATTCATTTCCTTCTCTGAGTTTCTGTTCATCACCAACAATGAACTTCAGTGCTGAAGCAAACATGGAGAACTTGGTACAACTGAACAGATCAGTCACGAAAACAACTCGGTGAACTTCATCCGTTGTTTAAGACAAAAACATAACACAGCCTATTCATGACTAAAGTCTATGGTAGA
>JAPTHA010000007.1:14959288-14970630 GCA_029814585.1 Gymnapogon annona
TACAAGCTTATTTTATTTTCTGATTGCACTTCCGTGAGTGATCCGTCCAAATCATGGCTGACTGATTGTAAAAATATATGTAGCAATTTGCACATGGATCATTTTTATTAGTTGTACCCTTGCCCTCTCTTCTAAATCTGTTCTTCAAGTCCCTTAGGAAAAAAGTGTTAAGTGATATTCATATTCATCTAAAAAAAATTGCCAGATCTTTTGTCGGCCCATCTTTTATCACAGTAGCTGGTGCTCGGTGTAATTGAAATAATCCCTTATTAACACACAATAGGTGCATTTTTACAGATGGTGATGAATTGCAATATTAAAAAGTAAGTGGTTTCATTGAGATGTTGATGTCGCCCACTACACCAGCTCCAAATACATGTAAATGTACTGGTTGCATTTTGTAGTTCTGTATTACCTGTTGACCTGTCAGTGTTGTTCTGTGTCTGCCAACAGGTGCTGTGATGTGAGAAGAGCTCATGCCTCTACTCAAGAGAAACATTGAGCCTCGGCACCTGTGCCACGGTGCAGTGCCCGATGGAATTGGCAACGAGCTGGAATGTGTAACCAACAACACGCTGTCTGCCATCATCCGGCAGCTCAGCAGTCTGAGTAAGATCACACTTACTCGTAGTCAGCAATATTTGTTGACTGTTGGGATGCAGACATACAGTATGATCCTTTTGCTCATTACCTGCAACTAAGGTAATGAGCAATTTGTTTCAAATAAACAAATTTACATTTTTAGCTTTTCCAAATGCATGTAGTTAGAAGCAGTCAAAACTGCTGTAACCCAGACCATAATCTAACTAAATCAGATGCCTTGGTCTATCCACATTAAAAAGAAATATGGTTATTTTGTTGTCAAAAATATGAAAAGATGGTACTGGTATATTAGAAAACATTCGTCAGTAAGTCATTCACTGTAACTAAAATCAGACAGATGACTATTAATTAGCGTCCATTCAAAATAATGCTTGACATTTTGAACAAAGAGTCAATTATTGACAAGACTAGTTTAAGTATTTTTACTCCTCTAGAATAATAATTTTTAACTAGCTGTAAAGAACACTGGATCACCATTGCAGATGATTCTGCTGTATTATGTTGACTTAGATCTATCTAAGAGTTTCTATTAGTAGTACATATTTTTGAAAATATTTCAAAGGTGCTAATGAGAAACAGTCATCTGATTATTTTGAAGAATAGCAAATATTCTCTTCTGTTCTGTAAAAAAGAACATGAACTGCACATTAAAAATCCTACTGTCTGAATTAATTCGCACTATTATGCAATACAGCATTTGGTGTTGATGTCCATCTAATGTATGGTAATCATCTTACTGGGTGTGTAAGCGTATTATTGTGTCAGACATCAGTTAATGCACACAAATTTGTGAGTCAAGGGGTGAAATGTAGAGACAGAGACTATTTTCGGAAGCAAAATTACTCATGGACATCTGGCCCACGGATACTCTGATGCGTGTGTGTGTGTGTGTGTGTGTGTGTGTGTGCGTGCGTGCGTGCGTGCATGCACACACGTCTGTTGGGATTTAGTGAAGTTTCAGGAGCTTAGAGCTTACCATAAAGCTTTGTATCAGAGACACATAAGATGGAGAGTGAATGGGCGGAGTTACAACCTGAGTCTATCAGTCTAATGACAGACTCCACATGAAGTGGATCTGTTCATGTTGTTATGTACAAGGAATGAACACTCAGAGCAGTGTATAATCCACAGCATGCAAAGGATTTACAAATGCACAAACAGTAGTCCTGCACCATTAAATCTACAACATCTGAATTTGTTGTACAAATTCCCTCCATGTGTATATAGAGTTGGCTTTTTATATATTTTGGCATTTCATTGTATTTGAGAAGAGTGAAAATATTTCCCTGTGACAGTTGTAGAGTGTGTACAGTTCTTTTATAGTTACATACATATAGTCACATTTTTCTTGTGATGATGGCAATGAAGGTCTATGCTATTCTATCTGAACAACAGATAAAACAGTATTTCTATACACATTCAAACAACCTGTTGTATTGTCAAAAGCATCACTGTATCCATGACTGACTTTTATTGATCAAAGTTTTTTTTTCTTTATCCTAATCTTTTTTCTTTTGCTCTGATTTCAGGTAAACATGCAGAAAACGTTTTTGGAGAACTTTTTAATGAGGCAAACACCTTTTATAGTCGTGCAAACTCCCTCCAGGACCGCATGGATCGCTTGGCCATCAAGGTCACCCAACTGGACTCCAGCATTGAGGAGGGTATGCGAGGGCAGGAGTGGGTTTCTCTGAGTTATACCTTTACCCTCATACCTTTTATTGTCGCGCAGTGAAAAGTCCTCGCAGCCACCGGTTAGCAGCGCTAACCGCTAACAGTTCAAACGTAACCGTTTATAACTGCAAACACAGATCACATCCGTAAATCACTCACTCACACACATCCCCAGTCCCCCCCGCAGTGAAAGAGTCTGGTGGAGTCTTTGAGCCAGTAGTCGTACAGCTAGCCCACCCGCTGCAGTTCCATAGCCGTTAGTCCCCATCACGGCGTTAGAACGGTTGGTAGAATGGTAGAGTAGCTCAACCGTTGAACACACGAACCAATGGAGACCCCAGTTGTACGCTGGTTGTACCGTCACATTAATCTACCTCCCGGTACACGACACCAACACTGTACTGCTGCCCCGATGCCGTAGACACGCAGGTCCCTCTCCGGTGTACGCTGCTTTTGCTCATCTCAGCTGGAGACACACACAGGCTCACAATTCCACGTTGGATGGAGGTCCGGGGTTCGTGAAACGTAGCAAACCAGCTACCACCTCAAAAAAACTTACAGAAAATGATACGTCCTCGTTGTACAGGAGTCCAATTAACATGACCACAAGAGTGGGGCAGAAAAACTTAAAAGTAGGAAAAAGTTAAGGAGCTGCTGTTATAGGCCGCCACTAGGACGGCGCCATCTTTGAAAATTTTATGCCTTGGTTAAGTGTGTGTGTGTGTCTCATATTGAACCTCTGTCATCCTGTTTTACAGTCTCTCTTCAGGATATAAATATGAGGAAGGCATTTAAAAGCTCCACTGTTCAGGACCAGCAGGTTTTGTCAAAGAGCAGCGCTCCCAGCTCTGTGGCTGAGATGTACAACAGCAGTGACAGACCCCCTCCCCTCAGCACCCTCACTGCATACAGGTAATGTATGCACTGTGCAGCACTGACTCAAGGGAACATTTAACCACTGCGTATGAAACACTATATTTTTATGTTATACATAAGTCACTTCTTGTTTTTATGTTAAAATAACTTTCTTTTTTTACTTTTAACTATAATTTGATTATTGGTTACTTTTAATGACTGCTTTTCCCATTTGACACATTCATTACAATTCTAAGTGTAATTGGATAGAAACACAGCACGTGAAGAAATCTGTAAATGCATACAATGTAAATATACATATACATACATACATACAATATGCATTCATGCAATATAGGTGATGATGATGAGCCCTTTCGGCTTTTCCCTTCCAGGGAATTCAATTTGCATATTTAATTTGGCAGGAGTTTTTACGTTGGATGCCCTTCCTGACACAACCCTTGTATTTAACCGGGTTTGGGACTGGTATAATGAGACACACGCCCGCTTGTGGATACATTAGGCAGTAGCGTGAAGGGTCTTGCCCAAGGACCCACACTGGACGCTCAGCCCAGGAATCGAACCCGGGTCCCCTAAGCCTGGTGCCTTACCAATCGAGCTATTCAGCCATTTTTACAATGTAGAATATATGTCTGGAACCATAATAGATTGTATTTAATTTTCAGATAAATAAGTGTATAAATAAGTGTAACTAACAATTTTGTTGGCTATTTCCACTTATGTTGTGCCACTAATATCGTGTAAACCTCTAGTTTATTCATAGATATTGACTACAACAATACCATATATTAGTAATGACATCTGAGCTGAATAAAAAATGCAATTCTGTTTGCCTTTTGGGCTTTGTAATTAAATGTTTCACAAGGCCACTAGGAACTTAAAACATATCCAAAAATTGTTACTGAATTATACAAAGAAAGTGCTGATAAGGACAGACACCAATATAACGCGGAATAAATGTATGTGCAGGACAAATGTAGGTCGCACTTAAAATTCTCCTCTGTTTTTCTTTAAGCTGTTTTGTTACATATTTCCCAAATTTACTGCGCGTGAATGTAGACAGTATCTATTATCACAGTTGCACATGTTAAGCTCTTTAATAATTTAGCATCATCTCGCATCATCTCTCATGTTGAACAACAGAGAGGATTCCACCGATGCCATGAATTTCTACTCTGACCCCTCCTACTTCTTTGACTTGTGGAAAGAAAAAATGCTTCAGGACACAGAGGACAAGAGGAAGGAAAGGAGGAGGCAAAGGGTGAGTGACTAAGGCAGAACTCTAACACCCCATTTATTTTTGAAGTGCGTCATCTTTTTTCCCTTTTTTCACATTTCCCAGGAGCAGAAGCGGTGCGTGGACACCAGCACCCTTCAACGTGAGGTCAAAAAGGTGAGAAAGGTGAGAAACCGCCGGCAGGAGTGGAACATGATGGCGTTCGATAAGGAGCTCCGGCCTGATCACCGCCACCCGCAGACGCTCCGGCGAGGGGTATCATCTGAGGGCTCCCTCTCACCAGACGGCAGGTTCGTATCTCAGTGCTTTTTATTCTGTTAGGAGACGGACAAAATGAAGGAAATTACAAGATGTGGGAGAAGTCCACAGTTGTGTGAACGTGGAGAAAATAACCTACTGGATGAAAATAGGAAGTAGGATGTTCTACAAGATATGGAACCATTTATAAACTACATGGAAAATGTATCAGCACACCACATTAGTTCAGCTCTATATACCCGAGCAGGGCTTGTAGGACTTAGGAGGTCCGAGGTCAACATTAGTTCATTTATTTAAGTTTTTTCTGTCATTGTATACATTTTGTGTTTTTTGTGCAATTTGTCTGTGTGTATTTGTGTGTGTTTTGTCATTGTACCTGTTTTGTGTGGTTTTTGTCCTTCGTGCGTTATGTGTGTATTTTGTTGTCTGTTGTCCCTCATCCTGATACAAATGGAATACAAATTCCAATTCTGTTCCCGTTGGATACTGTGTTTTAATCTTCCTTTTAAGTACAGACTGTGCAGATGTAGATCTTTTTCTAATGACTATATAATAATGTCTCAAAGCATCAGTTATTGTTTCTTTTTTCACTCACTGTCTTTCATTGTCTATCCAGACCTGACCTCCTCGACTACCCCATCCCTCCGCTGCCTGCCCACGCCGCTTGTAACTTTGCCAAGTCTCATGATTACGTGCCCGGGAACGTACACCCCTCGCCACCTGTGGAGCATGAATACCACAGCATTGATGTCAACTACAAGAGAGTAACCTACTCCACAGCAGAGCCTCACTGCACAGAACCAGTCAATGGTGGAATACGTTTGCCCGCAGACTACAAGTATGAGCGTCATCTACACCAACAGAAAAAGAGCTAAGACAGCAAGCAAAACTATGAACTCAGAAAGCTAGTGATATACAGTAGCGTCGGGAACTAATGTTGAAGGTCTTTTCAATATACTTCAGAATCGCCACGACTGAAAATTAGTCCAATATCATCAATGTAGCCTTCTGTCTTCACATCCATCACATTTACTTTATTTATTTATTTAAAAGGAAAAGAGGAACAACACATATTAATGAACATTTGAACAAATGTAAATATGCCAGATTATAGCCCTAGGCTAATTTCTATATGCAGACCCCTTCTGCAGACGTAGTGTGTCATTTATGGGTGCAAGAGCAACAGAGCAACTATTAATGTTTCTATGGTAGCATTCCTCTATAGCTTTTTTTTGTTAAAATGTTTGTTGTTGGAAAAATTATGTTTACTGTTAGGTAAATTCATATTCCACCCTGAAATAGGGGATGTTATTTATGAAATAGGAGAATAAGATACACAATTAAAATTAGATCTGTATTATTTAGTTGTGATGCATTCTGTGATAGTTTTCTACCACTCATAAAATATGACCACATGAACATCTTAAACATATTTTAAACCATGTCAAACAGTTGTACATAATAACAAACCTCAGTTTAAAACTGTGAACTCACAAAGCTACTGATATATAGTTTAAAAGAAATGCGCTAATGGCAGTAACATTTTTATTACATTTATTATAAGAATATAATACATGCATAGATTTCCAGTCATGTCTTAGAGTACACAGCATGTCATGTAAGCATTGTCAGTAATAACGTTCGTTCTTTCTGTCAACCAGCTCCATCCCTCCACCTCCAGGACCGCCCATCCCATCTGCACAGACGGCGTTTGGGTTTCCTCCGGGTGCGCTACAACTACCGCCGCCTCATAATGGAGTCGTCCATGTGGGCCCAGGCTACCCACTGCCACCTGTACCTCCTCCGGGTCCTCGTATGGTTCCTCCTCCCCCAGGTCCACCGCCACCCCCTCTCCCACCTCCAGCTGTGCCTCCAAACATAACAGGCCACGGCGTTAACAGCAGAACAGAGAAGCCACCCATGAGAGACGCAAGAAGCGACCTGCTGTCTGCGATCCGCATGGGTGAGTTCCAGCTGTTCTGACACTGTAGTTGAATTTAACTCATCATATAAGAGCAGATGTGTAGAGTTGAAGCATGTGTGTTTACTTTTTTGTCTGTGTGTGATTTTAGGCATCCAGCTGAAGAAAGTCCAAGAGCAGCAGGAACAGCAGAGCAAATGGGAGCCAGTGGGGAACGATGTGGCAACCATCCTGTCCCGCCGCATTGCTGTTGAATATAGTGACTCCGATGATGATTCTGAATTTGATGAAAATGAGTGGTCAGACTGACGGAAGACGTGTTGTTTTGGCGGCTCGGGTGGTAGAGCAGGTCGTCAACCGAAGGGTTAGCGGTTCGATTCCCGCTCTCTCCTGATCATGTACCGTAGTGTCCTTGGGCAAGACACTTCACCCACTTTGCCTATGTATGAATGATGTGTGTGTGTGTGACTGATGACCCTACGATGAACTTGTCCAAGGTCCCCCCCCGCCTCCACCCTTGAGTAGCCGCTGGGATAGACTCCAGTGACCCCCGTGACCCTGCAAAGGATAAAGCGGGTTTGGAAGATGAATGAATGAATGAATGTCCATCGTGAGAGCTACACACACTGAATTGCCATCTCTGACACCATCTAGTGGACTCTCTGATGCACTCCATGCTTGAGCTTCTCCGTGAACTAATGTTGTAGGTCTTTTCTATATAATTCAGAATTATCAGGACTGAAAAATAGTCGAATATCATTAATGTAGCCTTCTGTCTTCAGATCCTTCCCATGGTGTGTAAATAATGGACACAAGAGTAACAGAGCAGCTATTAACATTTCTGTGGTAGCATTCCTCCATAGCTTTTTTTTGTCTAAATTTTTGTTGTGGGAAAAATTATGTTGACCATTTAGTAAATTGATATACTAGCCCGAAACAGGGAATGCCACAAGATACAAAAGTAAAATTAGATGTGTATTATTTAAAAGAGACGCATTCTGTGATAAATACTTAGTTCTCTGCAACTCATAAAATGTGACCACATGAAATTCTTGTACTTTAAACCATGTCAAACAGCTGTATAACAATCAAAGCAAGCCTCAGTTCAAATCTGTGATCTCACAACACTACTGATATGTGTTTACAAGAAATTTACTAAAGACAGTAAGATTTTTGATATATTTATTACAAGCATATATGGACTATACGTGTTTTATGAGTTACTTTGCTGTGTCATTGTGTTGATTCCTCATGTCTTCAAAATGTAACTCCTACCTCAGTTCATTGTATAAAAGTATGAATAACATCACTATCATTAAATTTGTGAATGCAGTGTTGTTTTTCTACCAATAAACATGTATTCACTACACTGTGACATATTACACATGTTATTAATCGTGATTTGTAACTGTTAAAGTAACTACAGGTGTTAAGAAAATCATAAATTCTTTGTGAAAATGTGTGTACATAATACTTAGAATTAGTATTATATTACTTTTAGTAATAATTAGTATTATAGTATTAATAATTAGTGTTATATTACTTATGACACATTTTGGACGCTGGTTAAAGTAAAAAAAAAACTAATTCATGGAATGATGAGAGTGGTTGAGTTAGATGTACTACTCATCACGTTCAGCAGGGGTCAGTATAAGGTGTTAGACGTATCTTAAAGGCCAGCGGAAGTCATCGTCGACATTTAAGAAACTGTGAATATGGGACGCCATGTTGGCTCCACACAGCCAACAGTTCCAGTCCCGTTTGGAGGAAGAGAGTCTGTAGAGCCACAATGGAGGTGTTTTCTTCCCGTGACAGTCCGGTGCGCCGCAGGTGATTATAGAAAGCTAGAGATAAACCTGGAGCCCTGCGAATCGAAACAAGGTAAGCTTTTTATGAAGACAATTAGCTTAAACGTATGTGGTTATAACCGTGTCAGATGTCACTCTAGTCTTGTGTAAAATATTATTTAGTATTCGTGTCATCAAATTACTTAGAGATGAAGAGCGCTACTCTCGACTAGCCAGTCACCTGACTTCTACGTGCACACGCACAAATCAGCTTTGTAAATTGTGTAGTAGCACGCACGGCTGCCACCATCTGTCCTGCTAAACAGAGTAAGACATCAACACTATTTTTATTTATCTTGTTTTCGATCCGAGTTTGTATGGTCAACACAGAGCTTAAGCAACCTCAGATCAGTTACATTCGTCATTTAAGTGTTCGTCCTGTCATCATTCATTTACTGCACACAGAGGAAAAATCAAGACACTGAAACACTGCAAATGAAGTGTGTGTTCAAATAAAAGGAAAATCGCATATTGTCTGGGGAGTTACTTCACTGTAAAACCACCTCCTGTGTCTGACCCATTCATCTCTTTGTGGATTTTACAGGATAGGAGCTTCTTGAAGATGGATACCTCTAAACTCCCAAAGATCAAGGATGAGGAGCGAGAAAGTCAGTTTGGATACGTACATGGAGTCTCTGGGCCAGGTCTTGTTTGATTTCCTTTTCTTTGAATAACTGGTTTGTATGGTAACAACTGAGGTTTCAGGTATAGCAGTAACTATGGAATATTTTTAGTGATGACATTTACTATGTCTTAAACCCAGTAAGGTATTGTGTCCTTACAAAAATAAACACTTATCCATGTATGTTGTAAATGTCAACAAATGTGCTAATGTCTTCAATCAACAGTGGTAACAGCCACCGCGATGGCCGGAGCTGCCATGTATGAACTGGTTCGGGTGGGTCACAGTGAGCTGGTGGGAGAAATCATCCGTCTGGAAGGAGACATGGCAACAATTCAGGTCTATGAGGAGACTTGTATCCTGTCATTTAACCATTTCAAACCGTTTCGTTCAAGCATATTTGAAATGCCCAGATTGGAATGTTATCAGGACATATTTTCTGACTTTTTTGTCAACAGCAGATTAAAGACCAGTCCAGGATTTTCACAGGACAATGTTGCATATTGTTAGTGTTGTTTTCCTTAATTTAGCATGACAGCTGGTGTGTCTGTGGGTGACCCTGTCCTGCGAACAGGGAAGCCCCTCTCTGTGGAGTTGGGTCCGGGAATTATGGGCTCCATTTTTGATGGTATTCAGCGTCCCTTGAAAGACATCAATGACCTCACTCAAAGCATTTACATCCCAAGAGGGGTAAACATTGGTGCTCTTAATAGAGATCTCAAATGGGAGTTTTCTCCAGGTCAAAGTCTACGGGTAAGAAAGATGTTTTTCTGGGATTGTGAATTTGATGTGGTTTCTTCTCTAACTGCTCTGACACACTACACGTTGTCTTTCATCTCCAGGTTGGCAGTCATATCACAGGTGGTGATATCTATGGCATGGTGTATGAAAACTCCTTAATAAAGCACAAGCTTATGCTCCCGCCTCGCAACAGAGGAACTGTCACCTACTTGGCACCACCTGGAAACTACGATATATCTGTGAGTGTTATTCCAGGAACCAGGCATTGTGCTTTGTTTTGGGGTTTTTTTTGCCTAAATTGGTCACAGACTAATTTCTATTCAATGTTTTTACACCCAGGATATAGTTCTGGAGCTCGAATTTGAAGGGATTAAGGAGAAGTTCACCATGATGCAGGTGTGGCCAGTACGACAGGTTCGCCCTGTCACAGAGAAGCTCCCTGCCAATCATCCACTCCTGACTGGTCAGAGAGTTCTGGACGCACTCTTCCCGTGAGTAATTCTGTCGAAAGGAAATTATGGAACTGTAAATGTTTTCCATTTTGTTTGTGATCAGAGTTCAGTTCCACATTTTTTCTGCTCTACAGTTGTGTACAAGGCGGTACCACTGCTATACCTGGTGCTTTTGGCTGCGGAAAGACCGTAATCTCCCAGTCTTTGTCCAAGTATTCCAACAGTGACGTTATTATCTATGTTGGCTGTGGAGAGCGTGGAAATGAAATGTCTGAAGTGCTGCGAGATTTTCCAGAGGTTGGTGAAAACAAAGCTCTTTTTTCACGTCCAGTATCTATTCACATGCATTGTTCTACGTTTCCTTGTTGACACTGCTGTATCCAAACAGCTCACTATGGAAGTAGATGGCAAGGAGGAGAGCATCATGAAGAGAACAGCACTGGTTGCTAATACATCCAACATGCCTGTGGCTGCCAGAGAGGCATCTATTTATACAGGTACCACTTATTCACATTGTAGAAAACGGTTTATTAGCTCCATTCAGAAAACAGTCTTTTAAAAATATGTAAGAAATCCCTCTACAGGTTCTATTAAGTAGGTGATTTGACTCATTTTTAAGGTTTATTCTGTTTCTGCAGGGATTACACTGTCTGAATACTTCAGAGATATGGGTTACAACGTCAGCATGATGGCTGACTCCACATCTCGATGGGCTGAGGCACTGAGAGAAATTTCTGGGCGGTTGGCTGAAATGCCTGCTGGTGAGTTCATTAATGTCGAGACACGGTGTGGTAGTATATAACACTGTGAACCACTTACAGCCATGTATGTTTGACGTGTGCAGACAGTGGATATCCTGCATATCTGGGCGCCAGACTCGCCTCTTTCTATGAGCGTGCTGGACGTGTGAAGTGTCTGGGAAATCCAGAGAGAGAGGGCAGCGTCAGCATCGTAGGAGCGTGAGTCTACTGTTACAGTAGTTTGTAGTCCATAGATACTGTATGTGTCACCACAGCATCACATAAGTTTAAACAGCCTGAGTGAAACTTTTTCACAGTCCAATGTTGATAGTTTAATAAGTTTTTTTCTCCTGTGAACTAGTTTCGATATT
>JAPTHA010000007.1:14989287-15001170 GCA_029814585.1 Gymnapogon annona
CTGAAATGAATCCAAAGCCACGAGTGTCTGCAGTGTAAATATGACAACACACACAGTCAATATAAATAAGAATAAATAGAAATAAAATAAATAAATATTTGTGAGTGAGTCATAAGAGAAACTAGTGGCAGGTGTTACTTTAAACACATGCACAGCTTTTGAAAATATTCCGGACCATCTGTGATTTTCTGTTGGAAGTAACAGCCCATGAGCACGACTTTGTACAGTTTTATGAGTAGAATGTGTTTTCCCATTTGAACGAGAACACACACAGTAACCAACAAATGCAAATCAGCTATGAGAGATTCTATGAATACGTGCCTGTTTTATTCTCAGATGGCAGGAAAGTGGTACCTGATTGGATTTGCCACAAACGCTGAGTGGTTTGTCAACCGCAAAGCCAGCATGAAGATGGGCACTGCCATGTTTACTCCAACCGCTGATGGGGACGTGGACATGTCTTATGCCAGTCTGAAGTGAGTGGACGACACAGGAGAGACAGAGACAGGGGTTAATAATGCTGCAGTTCTATTTATGTTCCAACGCTCTGTGCAGCTCGGACGGCTCCTGTTGGAGAATGAACAACCTGGGCAAGAGGACAGATGTGGCTGGAAGGTTCACATACACCAGTGAACGTGAGTGAACCTCCACTTGCGCACAATTACACACACACACAGGCCTGTATCAGCATCCAGCACCAACCGACCAACATTATTTATTTAACCTCTATTTTTCCAGGTCAGTCCACTCAGAACTGGTTCTCATTTACAGTGACGACCTGGCCAAGAGGCAGCACAAACGCAAACATAAGAGCATAAAAGCTGAAATGTAAAAGGTGGTAAATAAAAGCTGACACAATTAAATGAGATGAGTAACATAAAGAATCACAGTAACACAAGTGAAAGAAACCAATAAAACAATGTAGACACATAAAAAGTAACAGAGTATTTAGAAATGACATGGGGATGTGATGTGTTGAGATAATAGGATGCGTCCAATAGTGACTATAGGCGCAGGTGCGTTTGTGATTCCAGTCGATCTGCTTCAACCGACTTAGGAGGTGTGAGGTCAACATGTCTCCCAATGACTCATGCAGTTCACTTATTTGTGTGTGTATGTGTGGGGTTGTAAAAATGTTCATGGGATTTTGTCTACAGCCTCCTATCCTGTCATCTTGGGTTGGGTACGTCATCTTGTGGTGTATGAATGTAACTGTAATATTGTCTAATGAAAAATCTAATTCCAAAAAAAAAAAAAAGATCTGCTTTAATAGGAGTCATTCTGCTTTGTTTGTCAGGATGGGGGAACGAAAACGACATGCGAATGTTGGATGTGAAGTATGACGAGTACGCCCTTACTCAGACCATCAAGTCCAAACCAGGAAGGGCCACCGTGGTTAACAAACTATACGGTAAGGTTAGCATCCATGTCCTGTACCGGGACTGTGTCAGCACATCAGCTGATTGAACGCTGTCATTATGGTTTCTAAGGCCGTGCGGAGGATCTCAGCACTGACCTGAAGGAGAAGTTCAGGCAGTTTTCCCTGGAGACCGGCATCCTGCCCGAGAACATTGCCTTCCTTCCCAAAAACGGTACCGTTCTGAACAAATGAATGAGTTTATTACAAACATGTACAACAGCGGAAAGAAAATAATTGCAAGAATTTTATGATTTCTGTAATGCACTTGAAATGGAGTTGACTGAAGCAAAACATGAATCATTCATACTTCAAATTCAACTCATTACAATGCAACACCTGTTGATTAGTTACGTTGACAAACAGTGAATGTAGAAACTGGTCCTCGTAGATTACATTGTGAAAATGATCTGATCTTTTCTGCCTTTAGGTGAGTGTCCCCCTGAATGACCTGCTGTCAACATCGACGTCGCACTAAAAATCTCCAGCGCTTCCTGAAAATATTCTTAAATGTCACAATTTCATTTACTTTTCCTTTTGTATCAATAATGAACATATTGGATGATGATGATGATACAAGCCAATTAAAGAAACGGTTAAAATACTTTGCTTTTATTACCTTTTTAACAAATACGCTGAAGTACATCCATAACAACACAGTTCAGATTTTCCTTTTTATCAAGTGTTTACATCTACACGCTTTGTACAGATTTGTATACAAAACAATAATTTACGTCCCATAGAAGTCTAGTTACACATAACTATACAACAACTTGTAAATGAAATAAATATAAAAAACAGAAATAATCACAGGTGAGAAAAAAGTAAAAAGCCATAGTACAAGTACACCACCAGCACTTGTCTTTTGAAGTTGCTTTTAAAAAGATATACATTTTCCTTTTCCACTGGCAAAAGTACATCTCTGTTGGGGAAAACAAGGTGTCGGGTTCAGCCCGTAGCTTCATGATTTACTGGACGATCCACACTGAAGCCAGTCACTAAATATTGGGAGACAGGTGCAATTAACATTTCCTTTTTTTTTTTTTAAAACCCAGCCTAATATTCATATATTGGTGGTTGCAAATAATGATTTAATTAAAAGAGATTTTTTTTTTTTTACAGCGTCAACTGACAAATGTGTTTGTTCATAAATATAACCAGCATCTTAAAAGCCGCTTATTTTCATTAACGCTGTTGGAAACCAGACACAAAAGCCAGACTCCGCCCCCCTCCTCAAAGTTCAATGGGTTTCACACCCCAGGTAGCATTATAGGATTAGAAATACTGTCAGTCGAGGTTTTGTCTTCATTGTTTTGGGCACTTGTTCTGCACGACTTATAGTACACTTACTGGATTAAAACAGAAATATTACACAGGTATGAGAAAACCAACATGGGTGTGTTTGTGTACATGTATCCACTACCTTGACATATCCATAAGTCCACTGTGTACTCTGTGTTTTCATGATCACAAACCCCTGATGACCAGAGCTCAAAGTGATTGTTTCTTTCCTTGGGGTGCTGTACATAGCCAGCAGTGTGTTTTCATCAACACAACAAAGGCTTTATGTTACAGGGTGGTGGGGTCAGAGCACCAGGAAGCACAACAGATGCTTTTTTTTTTTTGTCACTCTTTCACTTCCACTCACTCACATGCGCGCGCACACACACACACCCACCCACACCCACCCACCCACATACAATTACCATACATTATCTCATTACTGCATTCATCATGATCTTGACCAAATTGGCAAGTGCTACTGGGAACAAATTGCTAAACCATAATGCTGCGTTTAGTACATCATAACATAATTACGCAAACACTTTGCAAATCACACTTCAGTTTTGAGACAAATAATTAGGACCTTTATGATTGAGAGAACTGATTGATGCCTGCAAAATTAAAAATGTGTATCTACAAAAAGACGTCTGCACAATCTGCCATGCAAACTGTCACCAGCAAGGGACATGCAGTTAAAAAAGTGCAAGTCTACGGAGGGGTTTTTGTCGTCTATGCTGACAGAGCATTAATGTTATGTACATGTGTATACATTTCTGAACAAATATTAGGCCGAGGATCAAAAACAAAAAGAAAAAAAATGGACAAATTGCAGCACAGACACACATTACACATTGTGTAGGTGCAAATGGCGCTGTGCAGAGGGTGCAGTGATTGGGGTATAATGGTTGCTTCAACATTGTTCTTTGTTGTGGCACAGTATTTGGCTCGGTCAGAGTCACTCTGCCTGCACCACATCTCTGTGGTGACGCAAGATGTGCTGGTTTTTCTCTGAGGGTCTTCGGAAGCCTTTCGAACAGATCTCACAGCGGTGCGGGTAGTCTTTCGTGTGAATGGAAATTACATGCCGCTTGAAACCAGAAGCATCCCCTGTGCTGTAGTCACAGTACTGGCACTGGTAAATTCTCCTTTCTTTTTGTCCTTTGCCAATAACTACAGTCACACTGCTGGCTAAGCTGGCTGCACTGACTCTGGCAGGAGGACCAGAGCCACTGGACCCACTAGGTGCAGACTTTTTAGGTGTCACAACAGGAGTGTGTGTCTCTGTCCTCTTGGGTTCGGTCTTTTCAGGAGAGGCCTGTTGCTCCTTAGTGTGGACAGACAAGATATGGCGACTGAGAACAAAAGGGTCTGCAATTTTGAAGTTGCAGTGCCGGCACTGGTGGAGTTTCTTGGTGCGATGGGACACAGAGTGCTTCTTCAGTTCCGACGGCCGATGGAAGCCTTTACCACACACAGCACATTTGTGTGGATAGTCCTTGGTGTGAACAGATATGATATGGCGTTTTAGGTCACTGGAGTTGGAACTCTTGTGATCACAGTGGGCACAATGGTGGGTCTTATTCTCCTCATGAGTCAGTCCGTGCTGCATCAACTCCTCCTCCTCTGCAAAGGTTTGGAAACAGCGTTCACACTTGTATGGCATCTCTTTGCTATGCTTAGTTTTGATGTGTGTCTTAAGGTTCGAGGAGTCGGCTGACTTGTAGTCGCAGTACAGACAGGAGTAAGGCTTCTCACCTGTGTGTGTGCGCATGTGTTTCTTCAATTCTGACGGGTGTCGGAATCCCTTTCCACATTCTACACAGATGTGAGGGAAGCTTTTACTGTGAACCGCCAACAAGTGTCGATTGAGCAGTCCCTGCTCAGCAGTTTCATAGTCACAGAATTTACATTTGTGCATCTTGGTGGGGGCTGGAGGGGGCTGGCTCTTCGGCTCTCGGTGGTGGTGCTGCAGTCTGTGAGAGAACAGTGCTGCCTGCTGGTGGAACTCCTTACCACACATTTCACACTCGAAAGGGGCCTTGCTGCTCAGAGCATGCACCTCCATGTGGTTGTGGAGGCTGGCTTTCTTGTTAGTGGTAAAGTCACAATCTGTGCACTGGTACTTTTTCCTCGTCAGAACATCCTGGTGGTGATTTTTGGTGTGGCGTTTCAGGAAACCTCGCGACTTGAACTTCTTACCGCAGAGCATGCAGGGATAAACGGTCAGGGGCTGACCGTACGGGCCGATGATGATGGCTGGGGGTACAAAATGACAAGAGACAAATAAGAATGTTTGTCATTACTATGACTGGTAGTTTCATATGTACTTGCATGCACCTGCATCATTTTCTTTTTGGATTCATGACATTTTATTTAGATTTTTCACTAGACAATATTAGTTACATTCATACAAGACAACACTCCCGACCCACAATGGCATAGTCCACACAACAAAACAAAACTATAAATAAGTCAACTGTCTAATATTAACCTCACACCTCCTTTGACCTACTCAGGCATAGAGAGCTTAACCACTGTTTTTAATGATAAAAGTCTTATAATGGTGAACATGACCTAGTGAGACAAACAAAAGCAGTTCACAGACCAATGTTAAATGAATATAATGCCACTGGTGTGTCATCAAAAAACAAAACTGTTCAATAAACCTATCAATTTTTCTGGCATGTGCTCTTACCTGTCTGCACCTGCCGAGGCTCCGATCGTCTCTTGCTCTTGTTGCGTTGCCTGTTGATCTCATCCATCCCATCTGATTCATCGATGTGCAGCAGTGCGCTGGCTGCTCCATTTCGGTTTTCGCAGCTCTCTCCGTCATCACCACCTGCAAGAACAAGAGATGGTCTTCAACAAAATAAACATACAAACTAGCAACTGCAGAGCTAAAGCCAAGATACTCAGAGGCGTGGTTGGTGCACAGGCTTCGAGTTTGGTTTTAAAAGCAGTTCAATAGACAAGGGTGCTGACCATAAGCAGCTGCCCAGGCCACAGGCATGAAGTCCTTGCTTAGAGACACGCTGTCATATGAGCGGTCGTGAGTTACTGGCTCTTCACCTCCTACCACCACCTCCATATAAACCTCATCAGTCACCTTGCGCCCACCTGTAGATGAGCCCAACATGTGCAAAACCACAAACTAGTGACTTGTACTTTGATGACAGTGAGCCCTGCTCGCTGTATCTGGATAACTCACCATGGTTACCTTGATTGTGATGGGGCTCGCCGACAGACATGTAAACCATCTTCTCTCTCAGCGTATGACCCGATGACTCCGTCAATGCCACGCTCTCTGTGTCCCCATCACTGATGTCCACTGATTCTCCTGCAGAAGAAGAGATGATTCAATATAATTAACAACAAAAATGTCTGTGAGTGAATTTCAGACACTTAAGTTGAACTTCTAGTATTTTTCTACCCAAACTGACCTAACTTTGTTTTGCCTTATTCAGATACAAAAGTGAGAAGTATATTTGGTGCCATGTAAAGGCAGGCTTTATGTAGAATACTAATAGGAGAGTGATTTAAGTCAATCTAGACAACATTAAATGTATGTCCAAAGTAAAGAGATACTAGGTTCAGTTGACTTTATAATCTACCAAACAATTGTAAATTTCCAGACATAAGGGCTCAACTTTGAGCTCCACTGATGCACAAATAAATAAATGATAGATTGACAAAACTTTCTAATTTTATGTTGAAACTTTAGAATTTCATGTATGTACTTGTTATTGCACCTCTTTTGCCCATTTTATGCAATTTTGTTTAAATCTGATTTTATTTCTTGTATAATTGTGCTCTTTATTTCTGTACTCTTCACCCTGTTTATACAATTCCCTTGAAATGTTATTTTATTTATTAATTAGTGTGTAATCTTATATTAACGTGTTTACTCCTTGTGCATTTTTAACTCATGTGAAGCACTTTGGGCTACAATTCTTGTATGAAAGATGCTATACAAATAAAGTTCATTATTATAATTAAATAAGGCCCTATAAGTTTTACAAATATAGTCTTAGGCTTTTAAAAGAACCGACAGAAACCCTGTTAGAGCATCCCAAATTTCCTTTACATATCTTTTACTGCTCCTCAATTTACAATATTTGTTATTGGATGAAATGAAACAAGTTAGTTTCTACTCACCCATGTCATCCTCGCCCGAATCAGCCTTGAAGATGTACACCTTTATCACCTCCTGCCCATCCTCATCCTTTTCAACTTCCTGGTCCTCCACAGCTCCCTCCACCGTCACCTCCGTTCCATCTTCAGACACCATTTTACCAGCTTCGTCCACTATTGAAGGACACATACACCACGTTCCATTGAAGATCACACATCCACATGCCATGTTTATAACCTTTCAAGCCTACCATTACAAATTAATTTAAATGGTCTGTGCCTTCATCAGTTTCTAAAAATGTTTTCTAGTATTTAAACTTGGAAATCCCAGCAGTGACGACTTACATGATATCATCAGGTAATCTCCACAGCCATCTTGGTCATCTTCCTGTTGCTCTGGATCCAACCCATCTTCAGGGATGTCTCCCATAGCTACACCTTCCTCCTCACCCTCCAGGGCCATCACACAGGTTTCTACAGCAACATCTTCATCTTCATCGCAGTGCACATACTCGGAAACCACATCCTCAACGGCATCCTGGATGACTAGCTCGTCTGGGGCAAACCTGTGAACAGCCATGCCTTCACCCTCGCCCTCTGACACCAACACAGTCTCTTGAAGCTCCACAACAAACTCCTGCCCACCGGCACCACCCTCATCTGGAAGAAGCAGGATTACGCGGTTAACCAGATAATAAACAGCAACTATTGGTCATATGTACATATTTAAATCGTGCATTTTGTCAGAGACTCGTGCTGATGTTGGCAGTTACAGTAACTTTAACATTGTTTATCTTGTGTGAGGATCCATTACATTATTTCATGCACACATTGCACTTAAAGTTTGTGGCTAAAAAAACAATACTGCCTCTTGAAAAACCCCAAAACTAATATAATCTGTATTTATACAGACAGGTGATGAAAGGAAAAATAATGCATCAATTACATTGACTTGACACTGGTTATTTACTTCTGAACTCTACCCTTCTCCCAAAATACATCTTTTCATTTGGATTTGTTGGCTCCTAGAAGCGTTCAATAGCACTAAAATGTGGTGATGGCGAGGGCTATCGTGTACTCACGCCATTCAGTACCTCTCCATCCCCTATAGATGAAGACATTGATATATAGAAATAATTGTACTAATATTGATATATAACCTGAAAAACAGCTAGTCACCTTATCAAGGTTGTTCCTTTAATACATGTTGCCCAACTGTATGAAAAAAAAAACAGATTAATATAAGCATGACCAATTACCCGATCCGTGTAGTATTATTTTTGGCTCTTCAGAATGAATTGAAAGCCTTGTGTCATCCTCATCCATTGTCCTCGCACTGCATTTGTTACTGGAGAGCTGGAAGCAAATTGGAGACATGGTTAGAGACATTTGTGGAGTAAAACTTGAAAAGCCCATTAATTTAAATCACTAAACTTTACTTCCATATCAATAGATTAAACATGACGTGCTAATTTCAGAGGTGAGGGCTGATTTGTCTGTATGTAACAATGTGGAACTATCCATTTTCATCTATAAGCTGACAGAGCTGGCCGTTGCAGTTTGAAGTATTTATGCATTATGGGCCAAGAATCAGACAGGAAAAATGGGAAGTTGATTGGACCAATAAATTGGCAGAGAAACTAGTCATTTTGGAACATAATAAACTTACAATCACAATGAATCATCACCGAAATGGGTCACGTCACAACAGATAAAAGGGTCACGTTGACATGCTGTCAAACTTCAGAAACAGACATAACAGCTGAGAGGTCATTCCACTGAAAATACCAGTGGAATTCACCAAGGAAGCAAAGAAAACAAAGGAATGAACTGTATCAGAGGATCTAGAACCTGTGATTCCCCACCGGTCAAATGTGCTTGTTTTTACATAACCACCTGGACAAATTTAATTTACAATACTCAAGACCTTATCTGTATGGCTTAATATTCTACAAAAAAAATCAGCAGTGTACATGATAATTACTAGGCCTTTAATTTGTTTGCTACCAAACAAAATTGCCAAACACAATTCGTTGCCTATGTATGCTAACCTACCGAAATGAAGTTGTTGATTTTTACTTACAGTACTAGTGCTCTGGGATAATAAGTAATAGTGGATAAATTAATCAGCTGGCTTTACAATCAGATTAATTGATTACCCTTTTGAGACAATCAAAAGAACCTTCATGAACCTCAATCAAAAAAAATAATGCAAACAATACGGCAAATGTTTATTCTGTCAGAATGGAGAAGCTATTCAGCTGTTAATACCAATTACTTTCATTCATGTTTTGTGGACAATTTGATATTTTATTTCAGATAAGTGCATCACAGAGTACAGTGGATGTGCGCACAGAGTTCAAATTAAAGCTCTGTTCTTGTTCTTTTCGTTAAAAATATGTATTAAGAGCTTAATATTTTGGCTTTGATCACTGTGATCTGCTTTGGTTATTGAAAGGTTCTTATCAGACTACTAATTAAAATTAGACTCGCATGAAAAAAAAAACAGAACACAGGGAACATTTTGTTGCACAACTGGGCCGTGTACAGTTTTGCATGCAGCAAAACCAAAATATGTTCCATGTTATTAATAATACCACCAACTGAAAACACATTTTTATTGTAAACAATGCAAGACCTCATTTTTCCAATTCATATTTTCAAAAATGTGTTTATCAAATAACTTTCAATTACATGTGGATCTTCATCTGATAATACCATATATTCATTCATGTAGTTACACAAAAAACAAGGTCATACAATGTATGGGGTTTTTTTTGGCAGTGTTGGTTTGTGTCTGCGGCAAAAGAGCAAGGGAGATATAACCAGTGGCATATTTACTGTGACTACATCCCTCTTTTTCCAGCTACGAATAAAAAAACAGCGAAAATCACTCTAGCCGTGCAACCCATTTGGCTTCATCAGTGAGATGGAGGTGAGAGAATATACAACGGAACAGACACACGGGGATGCAGAGATGTAAACAGTGGTGTGGATGATGCAGCCGGGGTGCCATTTAATTTCCACTGCATGTACCATCCCCCACCTCCAGGTGGAAAATGATGACAACGGTGTGGAGATGTGGCGCACAAAACAGAGCATCAACATGTTGAAAAAAAGCTCCAAAAAACAAAAACAAACAAACACCCGTGCGCCTGCACTAAAATACGCACCGTATCCATGCAAGACAAGTACCGCTAAAGGTGTTCAAATGCGACCAGGTCTTTGAACGCATCAACGGTGTAGCACTGATTTACACACACGCAAGTCCGACAGCTAGCGGTCAAAACATACAATTAGCAAACAATTGACTCTGCGGACACACAGCGAGAGACAAAAGTACAAAAGAAACAAGGAAGGTAGCGTCAGGTCCCGAGTACCGTGGCTCTGTAGTAGCCAGCTAGCGGGAGGAGGGTTAAATACACATTTTCCACAACCGACTTTTATCACTTCAGTGTGCGCCATTTTGTTAGCATCCCGTCTGAGCCAAGCTAATCTGAACGGTCACTGAAAATACGCATCGACGACAAAACAAAATGCAGACACAGTGTATGTAATAGGTCGTACCTTAGTTTAACACACGCGATTTGTTGGCAAAACTCGCCGCGTCGCGATAGACATGGACGTAAATCTCTTTTATTTGAGCTGGCGGTCTAGCTAACCGGATGGGCCTGAATTACCAATTATGGCCCTATTGAGGCCAGGGCCTGAGAAGAAAAGGCCCAACCCTTTTGCGGCCTCTCGGAGAGAATAAAGGAGAAAAAAAGTCTAAACATAACATGCATGCAAAAAACACAAAGAGCTACGGTCCGACAAATGCCAACATCGCGCTGCAAACAGGTGCCCGTTGAGCAAATATGACCCGCGTACCAGATTTATGCTGCAGGGATGGCCTTCCGTCCGCTCCTCGGCTTCCCCAGGCCGCCTGGTTCCCCCAGACTCGGGCTGGATTCAGTCGGGAATTTTGTGTTATTTGGGCGGGCCGGAGAGGAGCAGAGAAGGAGGGGTTAGGGGTTGTTTCTGGAGCTCCGCTGAAAGCAAAGCAGGACGTCTGGAGCCAGATCTTGTCATGCTACAGCCCCCCGCTCCTCCAGCTCCGAGGCCGCCGTCAGCACGACACGTCACAGCCTGAGAGCAGCAGGAAAATGCGGAAGGGTTGCGGTGGAAATCACACCGGCAGCAGCCACCAAACAGGCCATAATCTCACACACCACCCGTTCAAAAACCATTATGTCAAAACGTGCGGTGCAGTGTTTTGAAGTCTTATTGAAGTTTGTTTGCCCTCGGGTTTGTTCTGCTAACTCTGGCTTTTTTTTCTTAGCAGTGCACCACTTCCACCACAGCGAATCGATTTGAGTGGAGATTATAGGAAGACAACAAAAAGATGTTTAATCTATGACCTCCACACACACACACACACACCATCCATCCAGCTTTTAAACAAACGCATGACTGGGTCTGTTTTTCTTCACACACTTCCAGCCTTCTGGATTGGACTCTAATTCATTTGATTGTAAAAAAACATTTAATGAAAACAACACAAAACACTGTGTAAGTATATGATGTAATGTTTATAATTACATTCCTAAACATCACCACAGTGTAAACACAGATGTAAGAGGAAAACACTTTATTCATCTTAAACACAAGTTCTTTGAATCACATTTCATCAAGTACTGAAATTGATTTAAGTTTGCACAAGTACTATGTAATGACACAACTTTTAATAACAACACTCCCTCGAGTACTCCAATCGGTTGAAATTTGCACAGCTATTTTATGTTTCCAGGGAATATATTTTGCCATGTTTTTTTAAACTACTTCTTTATATTTTGTCTGTAACTACATAGCTTCAAAAATCAATCATATCCTAAAAATCAAGCTTCAAAAATCAATCATATCTTAATCCTTCACAATAAATTTACAGTAGTGTAAAAATAAAGCTTTTAGACACTCCATGCATTTCTGATACATTTGGATTAAGAATCACTCTGGAGTCAGTAAACTTTGCCAAACTTTTTTCTACCACTCTATTAAGGATTTCTTTTAGG
>JAPTHA010000007.1:15001270-15011329 GCA_029814585.1 Gymnapogon annona
TTGGATTAAGAATCACTCTGGAGTCAGTAAACTTTGCCAAACTTTTTTCTACCACTCTATTAAGGATTTCTTTTAGGTTTAAGTAAATTGCATATCAGTGAACGGGTAAACAAATGCAGAAGATGTTGTTTGGTTTTATTAGGAACACTTTAAGTTTAATAAACTATCTTTAACACATATCTACACCCACAATCTATCTGTTTATTATTGCATTTTATGATGGCACTTTGCATTTAATAGCTGTACCCTAGCAATTCATTAATCATTTGTTAGCATTTTGCTGCCATAAAACCACAGCAAATTACACATACTGTAAACGCATCTAATGAGAGGGAGCTCCACAGGACAGACATGAACAGGTGTATAAAAATCACAATGCACATTAAAGGTGATCATATTTGACCCTTTTGGCCAGAATATATAAAATAGAAAAAGATACTGAACGGAATAAGAATATATGGTACATACGTCTAGAAAAACAAAACATTATACACATGCTTGCTTTTTTCATATTGATTGCTAAATGTAATCATTAAACAGATGCTTGTTTTTTTTAATATTGATTTCTAAATGTGATCTTAGGGTGTAATAAATCAATGCAGCATTTTCATGTCAGCTATCAGTACATGGAACAAGACAGGATTTTCATGTCAACATTCAGTACAAGTATCTATTTGGATATCATTTTTAGCAGGTCCTCCTTTTCAATGGCATAAAGACGCCAGCCCTCCTCAAAAGACAGGTCAGCTGCTCCTCTGCGCTTGTAGAACTCAATGGACTTTGTGTTGTTTTCTGCTACAATAAAATGCATGCTGCTACAACGGGTCCTCACCGCCGTCTGAGAGGGGGCAAAAAAAAAATCATAAAACACCGATACACGTACAAGTTTTGAACACAGTCCCACAACTACTGTATAAGTCTGTACTGTACCTCGCTCAGAACCTTCAGGATCTGCGAACCAATGCCAAGACCTGGTGACACATTAAATTACACACAGAGCAAATGAAAGCGTTTCGCTATATCTCAGTCTTACAAAATGATTCATCTTTCTAGCCACCATCATATAAGGTTTAATTACCACGATAGTCCTGCATGACGTAGAAGTCCTCAAGGTAGAGTAGCTTTCCAATCCAAGGGTCGTAGGTGAAGTAGTACATAGCGAATCCAATCACAGTGTAACCTGTAACAACAAAAAACAAACATGTGGTTGGGCCTAAACTTTAAAGGGGTTTTAAAAGTTTTTGCTTCCAAAAAAACAACCTTCTTACTACCTTCTGGGCTCTGCTGTTCTTTTGGTACTTCAGCAACAAGGCAGTGGTAAAATGGATGATCTCCAAATCCATCTTCGAGTAGTTCTGTGGATATTTTTTGACATTGACTTTGTGAGTGTTTGATGACTCAGGACAATCCAAAGAAATATGAAATCCACTAGAAAACGTAATGTACTCAAAATACGTCACCTTTTTCAGTCAGCATAACCTGCTCCTCCATTTCCTCAAATTTAGCAAGTTCCTAAATAATAAAGAGAACCGAAAATGACTTCTAGTTGTCATGTGATTTCACTGACACATAGATCTTGCTGAAACATACATTTCCCCCCAACTTATTAACCCACAAATATGCCATAAACCCATTTTACCGTTAGGCTTTTCAGCATTAACTTACCTTTATGAGTCGTAAGATATCTGAGACGTCGTTGGGTTCGGCTTTCCGTAATATAAAACTGGCCATTTTCTTTTTTTTCCTCTTTTTCCTTTGCTTACAAGTCCTCTGAATGTGAACAAAAGCAAAATTTGTTTCTTCATTCGCTCCTCAGGAGTTCACCCCCCGATAAATTTAGAAAACCAGTATACACTGACAAAGAACATTGGCTGTCTCACAGAGAATGGTGACTTCAGTCTGTTCTTCGCTCTATTTATGCTTTACTATCAGAGGGTCAAACGACCATAAATGGGCAAGTGACTCATACATCCTGTTTCACATTCTTTGGTAATGGCTATCTTTAGGTCACAATGGTTGCGCAAGAAAGGTAAATATTAACTAGACCTGGAAAAACACTTAGCATATAACTGGTTAAAGGATAACATCTGACTATTTGACAAAAATTGCAGTTTTTTTTGTATGACATTAGACAGACTGCTGTGCTGTTGCTTTACATATATTCAGTGGCTCAACTTCTTTAACTCACAGCAGTGTGGCTGAGATTGGAACCAACTTTTATCCATTTTTATGCTGGCCATGAGCATATCCATAACCTCCAGTTTTGTCCTCTGTAGAGGATGTTTCACAGCATTACTCAACAACAACAAAAAATGCTGTCCACTGCAAAGGACATCCCATAGAAGAAAGGAATAAAAATGTATCTGGAAAAATTGATTGAATGAAAAAAGGCCATCATATTAGAATATTAGATTTATTGTTTTGACAATGTGATAGGTTTACACAGGAAAATCTTTCCTAATGTTGAATCATTATCCTCTAAAAAACAATACACTAACGCACTTGGTCACGTTTTATTTTTGCCCTGTGTCAAATTACTTTTACTCTGGTCTTGTCATTGATTTGTAGACTTGCTGTTGAACAAAAAAAAAAACTACCCATTTGTTTACATTTACTTCAAGCTTTATTTGATAGTAGTTACTGTGGTAACTACTTTTGCACTGATGTCAGTTGACTATTTGCATTCAACACAGTACAAACGTTCACGCCATCCTTATGTAAATGTTAAATGACTCCTTTAAGGCGACACCATATACTCTGTAGTGTGTGTTTAGTTTCAAAGTTAAGATAAGTGCGACAGTGGGACTACAGAAAGTACAGGAACTACACATCAGCGTCTTTTTTCCCCCTGAGTTTTATAAATTGTACTTAATATGGATTTGGAATTCGCTTAGTGATTTCATAGTGACAGGAGTTACAAACATGAAGCACTTGTGTTTTAACTATTATATCCACGTCTATTTTGTTGTATTTAATATGTTGGGTGTTTGTGGAAATGGTCCATCTCTCTATCAAATGAAGCACAAATGAATCATAAAAATAAAAATTTAGTACAACATGTTAAGAAAAAGTGTTTTATTTGACCTCTGAGTGGTGACAGAAACGTAGATCAGTTCAGTTTATCAAAATATTTCAGCTTTCCTGAAGGGTCTGGGATGATCTGTTTGAAAAACAAATGAATTAATAGACAATATTTCTTTTAAATACATGACATACATCTCATTACATGCTGAGATATATAACCTAAATTCAGCAGAACACATATATGCACATGTGCGATTGTTCGGGTAAATATTAACTGTGTAACTGAACTCTGAACTCTCCTATTTATGCAAGTAGTGGTTAATGATGACAGTTTGTGCTAATTACTGCTCCAGAGATACTCACTGTATCGCTGCCTGGCTTCCATCCTGCTGGACACACTGTAAAAACACAAACAAGGCACCCGTAAGTTACAGCTACATTTCTGATTGATAGCAAGTAATACATGTCATTTTTCAATCATCTATACTGTCTATGTTGTGCAAGAATTCAATTGTTGTATATCTGTCTACTCAGTTTTTCTACTCTTTGTATTTAGCTGCTGCAATCTGACATTTCTAATCTAATCTAAATTTTTTAGATCAGGAGGTGACATTGTACCTTCTCCGTGTTTGTCGGTGTACTGGAAGGCCTGGACCAGCCGCAGAGTCTCATCCACAGACCTCCCCACTGGCAGATCGTTCATGGTGATCTGCCTCAGGGTGCCTTTGTCATCAATGATGAAGAGTCCCCTGAGAGTCGTGGATATGTAAGGGTTACTAACAAAAGAACTTAACACTAATTTTTCATTGGTAGCTTCTCATGACCAATAAAATCTGTACTACATGGGAATAACTGTATTACATTACATTATTATATTACACCTGTAACTAAATGTTTTGTCCATTTGTAGATCCACTCAGATCTCAGATGTGATGCACATGTGCAAGTGAGAAGGTGTGACGTAATATTATTAAAATTGCACTTAAACAAAGGTAAAAATTTGGAGTTACTTCTAGGTTATTATGGTCTTTTAATCGTCCAACCCACTGGAGATCCAAATGGTATATGTGACACCTGAGCTATAATTAGTTTGAGCATCCATGATATCCAGTATACATATTAGAGCTAAACAAGCTATCGCTGTTTCATAGCTGCTTCAAAACTTTATCAGCTTTACAGAATCAGTCTCGTAACTATGTGACAAAAAGTGCAAGTTTAATATGGTTTCGTTTCTGCTGTAATTGGTACTTCACTCTTTCACTTCGGAAATTTCCCCAGGTGGGACGAATAAGGGAATCTAATCTAATATAATTAAATCTAATCACTTTGCATGTCTTATTAGGCTTCCATCTGGGGCAAAATATACTATGTAAATACAGTTTTATGTTTTTACTTTAATAAAAACATGTAACAGACGAACCTACAACCTTTAATTAATGATCATTAAATGTACCTCAGTGTGTGTCCTTGGTCCTCCAGGTAGACTCCATAATCTTTAGAAATTTGGTGAGTGAGGTCAGACAACAGGGGGATTTTCATTGGTCCAAGTCCTCCCTGCTTCCTTGGTGTATTCATCCTGTTAGAAACAAGAAAATGGAACTTTAAAACCTAGTATTACACCTGAGAGGGAGCACAACTTCAAATAAAATAAAGTGAAATAATATAGCTCATATAGTTTCATTTAATTTACTGCTTGTTTCTGCTATCGATGACAAACAGCAGCGACGAGTCAAAAGGTGGTACAATAGTGAACAGACGGCTCACCAGGCCAGATGGGTGAACTGGGAGTCGACGGAGCAGGCTACCACCTCTGTATTAATGGCCTGGAACTCATGCACACGATCGCTGAATGCAATGATCTCAGTGGGGCAGACAAATGTGCTGCAAAAGAAACAGTGACGATGCAAATGCAAGACTTTATAAATTTGTCACATAAGACGCTGTGTCAACAATGCATGTGAAGATGATACTCACAAGTCCAGGGGGTAGAAGAAGAAGACCAGGTATTTGCCTCTGTAGTCCGACAGCTTCACCTCCTTGAATTCGCCGTTGATGACCGCCGTTCCTTCCCAATGCGGTGCAGGCTTTGAAACTGGAAGGAGACAAAGAATCAAACCACAAATCTGTACTCTAGTTTGCTTTGGAGATTACTGTTTAATCAAATCTGTACATTTTATTCTATGCAGACTATATTAGCTGTTACTGCATGTGTAATACAAAAAAAACACTCCTGCTCTTCTGTTCCAGTCTATAGTACACACATTTATGATATTAATTAAAGGTCAGACTGAAAAATGGACAAGACTTTTTCCATGCAACGCACCCACAATCCGGAGCCTTTCCCAGTTCATGGTGAGGACTTTATTGAAACAAAATAGTGTATTTATAAGGCTCTGCACCAATCATTTTATTATACAGGATAAAAAAAAAAATTCTACATATATATCTTCTGAACCCGCTTTATCCTTTGCAGGGTCGCGGGGGTCACAGGAGCCAATCAGACACTCAAGGGTGAAGGTGGGGGGGATAACTGGACAAGTCACCAGTTCATTGCAGGGATCATTCACATCATTCACACATATTCTTACAGGGTTGGGAAAGGTGGGTGAAGTGATCAGGACAGAGTGGGAATCAAACCGCCAACCTTTCGGTTATTGGACGACTTGTTCTGCCCCCTAGGACACGGCCTGCCCTTATATATATATATACATATATATATATATATATATATATATATATGTGCACACACACGTGTGTGCATTGTTATTATTGCATTAGTTCAACACACTATGGTCTGTGTATGTGGCCCTTGAGCTGAAGTGACTTCGACACCTCTGGCACATGATGATCTTTGAGACAAACGTTAGTAGCGTTGTTTTTAGGAGTTTCAGGATTATTGTTCCATTTTGCTTTCGTTGAATTCATGACATGAGGAGGTGGAGGTGAGAGTTGTGGGGCGAGTTCCAGGTGTTGCATCTTTTTGTTACCCTGTAACTATGTTGGAGCTGTGCCAGGCACCGTCATGTGTCCAATGGGCGTACACTGCCACTCATAGAATGACGTGTCCCATTATACGCATCAGGTTAAAACTTAGGCCTAAAAATGTTAGAGCGACTGGAAAAACCAAAGGTGGTCGCAGAACAAAAACAGCGTTAGTGTCAGAGGAGCGCAGACACACACTGGGCTGTTGACGCGTCCATTGTCCTGTTATTACGCAGCTGCAACACTAAGAACACGAGGAAAACCTGTGCGTCAAATCCAAAACCTGGCGCATAAACAGACCGAAAACACGCCGATCAACTCACTCTTGGCTTTGCTGAGGTGCAGGGAATGGTCGGACACAGGTACACGGAAAGCTTCCCCGGGGTAGACGTGTCCTCCCGCGTAGTTGTGACACTGGGAGTTCTTGACATTTGCGCCTTCCTCTGCGCCACTGACGCAGGTGAGGAGCAACAGGGCGCTGCACAGTGTACAGAAAAGATCCTTCTTCACTTTAGTCTGCACCAACATCTCCATTGTGCAGTCCTTTCCACGGGACGTAGCTGCTCACAGGACAGTAGGAAGCTCTTGCAGGATTTGAAGCGCTGTCTTCCTCCTCCTCTTCCTCCTTTTCTTCTTCTTGGTTCAGGTCTTGTGCAGCTGACTGTCGGGTTGTTGCGTCACTGCCATCTCCTGGACGTATTGAGCCTCCCATTCCAACGCACACATGTTCCAGATGTTTGGAGCGCTATGATAAAATACCGCACACACACGCACAAAAAAAAAACATACAAATCCTAAAGATATACAGTAGTGGAGAAAGGTTTACATACACCCTTAAAATTACACTAACTCATATTCAAACATGAAATATTTGCAGAAAAAATAGTTTGGATTTCAAAAGGCGTGGCTGCATCAGACACAGGCATGGACTTATTGATTTTGGTTTATTGTTAACAAGACAAAATTATTGAAAAAATAGAGAACAATGATTCTAATTATAGAAATGAATTCTGATACCATGTATCCTTTTAGAATTATGTATTTTAACCTCACAATCGAGAGCTTAATAAAAGCAAATTTGCGTTTTAGGTTCTGATGCATGTTGTGGCCAAAGAAAACATTTCAATTTCCCACTAAATTAAAAGATGGATGTGAAGCCTGAATGTATTTTATTCAGTAAAAATATAATTGTAAACCAGCATTGTCAGGAGAATCGTGCTTTTCAATAAAAGAAACATTCAAGATGATACAATCTCCTGACAAAAAGAAGCTCTTCATGTTAGCATTGTGTTAAATGTGCCTACAAATCAATGTCTAACCATAATCAGTATCAGTGTAGGACAATGACAAAAACATTTTTTTAGTATTCAATGACAGACAATGACATTTAGTTGACACATTAACATTCAGACAGAGACAAAGACTGGCGGTCTTTACTTTAGAGTGTTTTTATTCCAATGGTGCACACATTAAACCATTGTTGGAGCGTTTCTTTACATTACCTTCCCCCCCCCCCTCAACGTAACAGATACCTTCAACAAGTACTGGAGACATATTCAGTTGTGTACAACAGATATTGACATTTCAAAGTCTAGTTTGTCTTTCTGTTTGTTGTAGTTTGTATATAAAGACAAGACCCTTCCCCTTTTTGACACATACATTATAGGATCAGTCAATTAAGATCCATGTTAGGTCAGTATGTTGCACATCATGTTGACTGAGGAGTTAGTGCAAACTCAGCTACCTGAATACATAATAATGTGTTCAGGTAGCTGATGGTAAAACACAAACTAACACTTTAAAAGGTCAACATGTCTCTGTACCTCTGAGGCGATAACAACCTGCTGCTGATGTGTTTATTACAAGTCAAGCAAGTGGCACATGCCAACGCTCTAACAGCTGAACCAGCAATACCTATTGCATCACATCACTGTAATTATCATCAATACTGAAGCTCAGCTGATAATTGCGCATGTCACCATGTCTTACATTAACAGCTGCAGGTAATCCATAACTCACCTCGTGGTGCTTATGAATATAAATATTAGGGTCCTGATTATGTACATGTCTTTCACAGGCAGACTAAAAGCTTCCCCAGACTGGATTGATTCGTTTTTTTGTGCCTTATAACTCCGAAGACGTGAGCGACTTTAGAGGCTCCGAAACATTTTGATGTATGGAGTCTCCACCTCAGCCTGGAGACATGACATTATACAACATTTGTCTTCCATTGGAATAGGAGATCTGCAGGCACACATTTGGTTTGGCAAGAGTGGTTGCCATGGTTACTTTTTACAGCCTAACTTACAGTATGTTGAGAGAAAAACAAAAAAGGTTACATACAGACAACGTGGACAGTGTTTACCCCGTTGCCTTCATGATGTTCTTGTAAAAAGGGATTAAGTAAAAAATAAAAACTCCTACTGGATAATTTTATGGTGTACACTTAAGTATAAAGAGTAGAAAGCTCTTTTATTTGTCTTTTTAACAGATCACATGAACTTTGAGAGATGACATTAAATCAATCACACCTCAAACATGACCCGAGCCAATGTCAAACAAGTATATTAAATGTGTCCACCTGGGGCCAGATTTACAGCACCATAATGACTTAAACAAATATGAAGGGCTTCATGTTGCAATGATAAGAGACATCAGACACAAGGTCCGATTATATGAGGTTTGGATATGGGACAGATAAGGACATACGTCGCCAAATGATTTTGGAAACCCAGGCCTCTAGTTCCAACCTTCTCAACAAATTAATGGGAGGTAATGATCTGAACTCTTGTATCTGAGGTGTAATGATCAAGGCCACCATTTATGATGTTAAATATAGACGCAGTACAGCTGCTCACTGCTAAATGGCCAAACAAAAAAGAGTAACTGGTCCTGGTCCTTCTTTCTACTGTGTATTTCCAATTTATATCCTGAATATAAAAAAAACTTGTCTATTTGCTGACAACAGTATTAAAATAACATAAGGTTATTTTAATTACAGTACGTTTCATGTTCAGTTTTACCAATCTGATCCTTAAAGGATGTCAGTATGGCCCCTGGTGTTTAGATGTAAAGCTTTGGACTTCAGTACTTGATGACGTTTTTAGATCTGGGTCAGAGGTACTGGTTTATGGAACGCTGAGTCACGTGTCTGTATGAGCGCGCTGTTGGGAACATTATGATAGTCTAGACCGGAGGAGGTGATGAAATAAAGAGATGGAAAAACTTTAGCTAACAGACTTGAGCTTGGACCACGGGTTTGTACCGCGCACCTCCAGTGGGGGGTTGTTGTAGAAGATGTGGTTGCACAGCTCTTCCAGCGGGGGTTCGGGATCTGTGGTGGCAAACTGAGCAGCATCTTCAATTTCTTTCCTCACTTCCACATCAATTTCCTACAGACAGAGAAATGAAGGAGAAAAGGGAAATTTAGTGTTTCATTTTTTTATTTTAAACATGGCACAAAGAATTACATGGTGCTGCACAATACTAATTCATACAGTTACTCAAACTTCAATTCAATACTTAAGTAAAAACATCACCGATCACTGAAGGCATCCCATCATTTTCTATGAAGTACGGTGGCACATTAACAAAATATGAAATAAAAATCTGAACCAAATATTCCAGTAGGTTTGATGACAAATAGTTTCATTAATGAGGCACAGAGTTCTTTTGACACAGTAGACTATTTAACAGGAACATAATAATGTACATAACAGAATCAGAATCCTTTAATTGTCACTGTAAACATTGTCAACAACATTTGCTGTGGAAGTCATGAACATAGACGTAACAGAAACTGTATAAGCTTCTTTGTGCACTATCACACACCAAACAAAATTATGCACTTTTTTGAGAAATCTAAAATAAATATCTTGGTTTTTTTGTACAGTGTTATTTGTCAAAAGTATTACAATGTTATTATTTATTGGGTTTAGTTACCAAATAGCATTCTGCAAGAAAGCTTTTTTTGTTGTTTCTCAATAAACCGCATTTTTCATATGGGAGGTTTTGTTTACAGCCACCATTCTGTTCTGTTATCTCCTTCTAGCC